>JXSR01S023403.1:65304-77496 GCA_000969725.1 Ophiothrix spiculata | reverse complement strand
GGTTGAGTTTCAAACAGTTTGTCTCAGACCAGGCCTTGAAATTGTCCAAATCTGTTTGCAGGTTGCCTTTGGCTTTAGGATTGCGATTTTCTGCAAATGTCAAATCATCAACGTATTTCCAGTACTCACTTCCTGCATCAGAAGCTGCATCGTTGATCAAAATCTGAAATCATTGAACTTAACACATTGTTGTTTATTGTGCAAATGTGAGAAAACCCCTTAACTTTGCCTAGCTAGATACCTCTGGCCCCGCCTCTGGCCCATTCATCAAACCATTGTTATCTTTGATAACAGCTACCAGACATATACCATCCAAGCAAATTGTTTGCTCATGTCTTGCGTGTTGACTTTGTATGTTGAAACTGTATTGAGTGACATATTTCAGGCCATGCAGTGAGGAAATGAATGATGAAACCCATCATTTATGTCCTCGTACAATATGTAGCAAGTTACCTTATAGAACTATGGATTCCAAGAATACCATGAGTTTGAAATCAGTGTTGTCAACACAGCCAATAATTATTACTTTCAAGCACGCCTAGCCTTACAATCAATCACTAACCAGTCTTATATTGTCCATGAACCAAGATGCGTGCAAGTAATTTTGTCACAAACGTATTTTGTTTACATTGCATGTTAGATCTGGATGTGTGCATAATTTATTATTAACCATTATAACCGCGCTAAAACTCACTTCAGCTAACTGTCAAAAATCACCAAAATATTCTTAAGACCAAATAAATGGTAGATGCAGGTTACATATGGGACGAAATCAGTGCCTGGGCAGCAACCCCGTGGTGGCCTGCTAATGACACGCCTCGCTAAATTGGGAAGCCAACTTAACTGTCAAGGGTTCAAATCCTGGTGAAAACTTGGAGCACCTCTCAATTCAGGGTTAGCGTTAATACAAAAAGGTATAGTGAAGCTGTGGAATCAGGGTAAAATATTCTTAGAAATTTCTAAAGGGGAAATTTGAATTATTATGATACATTTAATAAAACTACACGTGTATGTAATACTGACCCAAGTCCATAGATTTCAACACATTTTTAATACATAACAGACTTTCTGGAGCAGTTGTAGAGCTGATTCATTTTTGTTTTTTCATGCACAAGGTAGCCATATCTATAAGAAAGTCTCTCTTGTGTATAACTTTTTTTTTGAAAAAAAAATGGGACTTGGGTCAGTGTTGCATTCTGGTATTCAATTTCCAAACACAAGATCTTGGCAACAATAACTTCTATCTAATTTAAGGCTTTGAAGTCAGATACAATTCTTGGGAACTTTCCTTTATTTTTTCTACCCTCTAGTTTAGAGAAGAGGTCTTTCAAAAACAAAGAGCAGCTAGGGTTCAAGGTAGCAACTTATAGCTTGGTCACAATAATCGTATAAACAGCATACGAGCAGTGTTTAGTCCATCTAATAGGAGCACGCGACGCCCTCGCTGCTCACTTTACTCACTGCTTGTGGTAATTTTAAACGGACTAAACACTGCTCGTAAGCTGTTCCTAGGATTATTGTGACCAAGCTCTTATTCTAAGCCATTTTTACATTCTACAATATTCTAGTCACAACACGCAGTGTAAACATTTGCCACATGGGCAGTGAAACCATTTAGCCCACAGCTATTTGGATATATTGGATAGATAGACATGATCTGGATATCTCTAGTGTTGTCCATGAGGTGCAGTCAGTCCCGTAGGATCAAAACACTAAAGAAGATTCATTGAAGAGTGATCTTTGGTACTAGGATGTGCAGAGATGATGAAAAAAAAAATGAAGACTGCCAAAAAGTCCGTTCATAGTACGCCGCACTGCAGTGCAGTGCGTTGTTTTACTGCACTGCACAGTTTACTGCAAGAAACTGCAGTGCGGCGTCGCAATAAAGTTAAATATGTTTTAACTTGAAATGCGTCAACGTGCGGCAAGGTGCAGCAAATAATGATCGATATTTCGGTAAAATTTGTCGCACTGCATAAAATTGCGGCGTACTATGAACAGACCTTTAAGGTGTTGAAAGAAATAACAAACTCCTGTCTTATAATGTGAAACAACATTGAATTTTTAAAAGATAGATAAATGGTCAACTTTATATATGGCAAAAAGGTGCCACATCGGTAAATAAAATGTGTAGCATCATCTGCTAGGTTGATAATTCCTTTTTGCAGACATAATGTGACCCTTCCCAAAATCTTGAAGTTAATCCTGCTAATTGGACTATTATTAAATCATTCATGATGAAAAGATTTTGTTTGTACCATTTTTGAATAAATTTTATGACTCATGGAGAACAGGGTTTCTTGTGAGTTGCACTTTTTCCTAATGGGCATTGGCACACTCAAAATGATGCGTGACTTTGATGTACCGTATCTCAAAAACTTTGCCTTTACCATATATTTTTGTCCATTTTGTATAAGAGATATGGCCATTATCTTTCAATCAAAACCAAGCCCAAGGTAACCAGTCGTTATTAAGAGTAAATATATATAAGGACCACATGATGGACGGAAGAAGGGGGTCGGGAAATTTGTTCATATTAGGCCAATAGCATCCATCTGACTCACTCTTCATCCCAGAGCACTAAAATAATCACAGTGTTTCTAGATGTAAAATAAAGGTCACTACTAAAAAAGCATGGTTTTATATTTTTTTCCTCACCTTCAAAAACATGTTCTTGAACATATACATTTGTCATTCATTAGAACCTAGATATTTCAAGGTAGTATATTTATAACATGTTGTAAATATACTCACCTTTAATATAAGTGAAGATTAAAATATCAGTGTTTCTAAATTTTGAGAAAACAAATTTGATTTCTCCAAAAAATCATATTTTTGGTCCAAAATTGTGGGTTAAAAATTCACAATTTTTGATGTTTATTTCTTTATATGTCAGTAATTATATATTTAACTTTTACTTTGGATCCAAAACAAGCATCAAGATAATCCTTCCATGTGCCATTTTCATTTCTGTACCTTTAACCTAGGCTAGAAATATTTCTGTGTTCTACACTTTGAATTCCGTGTTCTTTTCCATGATATAAATGTCATGTGCAACTTCATGTCAATCGGCTGTATAGGTGGCCATACATTATTCATACACTCTGCGTTAAGTACGCATTGAAATTGTCAATCTAATTGGACATTTGGTAACTTTTACGCATTCATTAATCTCGTCTAGTTGCACGGTGCGTATCGCGTAGTGCGTTGTTCAATTTCATGTACGCATACGCATAACATGCTCGCGCGTGTATGGCAAGTTTCATTTTAAAGGAAAGGTAAAACTACGTAACAATGATTAATATGGGGCGATGGATGGTAATTTTTTTATGTTTTATAGCAACATCAAACACATTTTGAAATAATTATGCCGTTTAATTTCCTTACAATTATATTTTAATCATGTCGTGTATGAATTAGATTAATAACTGCTCTTTACTTGGCGCTCGTGAAATTGTACAAAAATAATGCACCTTGTGCTGAAGTCGAAGTTGTCCAACTCACTCGGCTACGCCTCGTGAGTGCGGACAACTCCAACTTCAGCACGCGGTGCATTATTGTTGTACAATTTCACTCGCGTCAAGTAATACGCAGTTATTAATCTATAATTAGAGGCACTAATTCTGAACAACTTTTGGCTGTTGGTACCATACGCTCACTGACACAAAGAGTGAAATTTCCATTTGAAATCGGCTGATTAAACTTAAGATATTAAGTCACATCGAGGAAATCACACTAAAAGTGCCTTGTTAGTGCCAACCCTAATTACAAGTTCAATTCATACACAGTCAGTTAATGTGAATGTGGACTGAACATCCTGAGTATTGTGTTTAGCGTGGCACTTTTACTGTCGGCAATTGCTGGAGAGTGCAAAATCTGTTTTGGGAATTCTCGGAACTCATGTTTTGAAAAGGTCTATTGCATGTCATCGCACTTCTTGATTTGTTTCATTTCCTGGACTTCACGGTTTCATTCAAACAATTTCATAAAAGCCATTTCATGATTGATGGGGCATTGCATAGAACAACTAAAAAGTTTTAATATTTTAAGTATAGAAGCATATATCCAAATATCTTAATGGATAAATCTACAACCACTTACAGACATTCCTTTACATGCAGAAAATATAGTAATATGAGAAACATAGTGCACATATCATTGCAAAGGAAGGAAAAATGAACAAAAAAGTCCCGAGAAAAAAGTATGCCCTATGAACAAGACTCGGTGTCACCTGATACAGACTAGTGTACAGATTGATGTTATTTATAGACTGATGTCCTCTGCTATCAATGCACACTTTTGTAATGAATTTCTGAGGCATGCGGTTGCAATTACATTGTAATATCTCAAGACAGATGGTTAGTCCACACATAGCTATAAGGTCCACAGTATAATTAGAATATTTTGGAATATCTTTCATTTCATCAAAACCTTTTAAAGGAAGAATTTCACATATTTTGTACATTCTCTGATTTTTCTTTAACTCTTTCGCTCCGGAGTTTGTTTTTCACAAAATGCTCTATTTGGACAGAAAGCTGCTCAGAAGGCCATCGGGTATTCATTTATGATAGCTGCAGATTGGAAGGATTATTCATTTGCCAAAATTGATGATGGCACTAGAAACCTCTTCGTATCATACGGTTACAAATGAAATTTTGATTTTCTTCGCCTTGTTCATTTAGGCTTTTTAGAGATAATTTACAGGTTTCACTGTAAAATAATTCCGGCCGATCATGCACGCTGCGGCTTTCCAGACTAAAAGAGTTTAAAGGTACTTCAAATTCAAATCCCTTAAACAACTTGCTTGGAGTATACAGAATATACTACTGATATACACCTGATAAACTTTTCCATATATCATGCTGCATTTCATGTTCTATGGCCATTAAAACTTACATAATAGATCTGTACGAATTATAGCTGAAAGTCCTTAAATGCAAACGCTCTAAAATGGTTGTCAAGAGCCCCTCAATAAGTATGCTATAAATATACTTGTTGCATAATTAACCTCCTTATGTAGATCATTTATCAGGTCTGTTAACATCGCAAGCGATTTCAAAGACAGCCGATAGAAATTTGTATAAATGTGAAGATATTCTGAAAGTCGTTGAAATCTATAAGGGCTAGTGACTTAATAGTGGAATGCAGATGTCAAGGGGTGGTGGCAGTGTTATACTCTATGAGGCAATCACATTATTGGTTATATCAGGAGCTTCATGGGTTACCTGTCCAGCAGCGAATTGATTTTAAGATACACTTAACTTAGCCTGTTCAAGTTTGTCGTAAGTTTAGATTCTAATTAACGGACAAAGGATTTAGTTTACAAAATAGTTTACAAATAATATTGTAAATGACAAAAGAAGTATCAAATAAATCTTACCGCACAAAAGAGGCCTGCCAATCAAAGTATAGGATAGGCTATTGTCTTTGACGAAAGCAAAAACATCTGGCGGTTTTAGTTGTGCTTTTTATCGTGTAAACACAAAAGGAATGTTACGGATTGCAATTTCTCAAGTGGGGATTATCTATACTTATTGACTCCAGTGAATAGAATAAGTAATGGGTTAACAAAATATTTTACTACAGATTACAAAATGCATTGTTAGAGGGGAGCGTGGCCGAGCGGTTAGAGCACGGGTCTCGTAATACAGAGATTGTGGGTTCGAGCCCCGGGCCGGGCGGTTTTCGTCTCCTTGTTTCCTTGGGCAAGAAACTTTACTCTACTTGCTCCGTGGTCGGACAGTCACGTAAAGCCGTGGGTCCCCTGTGCGAATGCTCCTTCATGGGGCGCTGCATACAGTGTATACCTGGTGAGTCTATGTACGGACAGAACATTTGAACTCAATAACTGTATAATAATTATAAATGTAACCATTCTGTTGTTTCAGGTTTCAATTTTTAAAATTCTACTTGGATCATTATGTTTATCATTATTGTAGTTTTAATAATAAAGCAAATTGATCTACAAAAACGCATGATTATTATCTACCAGCTTGAATAAGCTTGAGTAGCGAAGCATGAGGCTGAGCGAAAGAACTTCGAAATATTGATAACAAAAAATAAATCCTTAAAATAGACTCACCAGGTATACCCTGTATGCAGCGCCCCAAGAAGGAGCTTTTGCACAGGGGACCAACGGCTTTACATGACTTCTGAACCACGGAGCAATTAGAGTTGTGGATTCGTTATGTTTATCATTATTGTAGTTTTAATACTGTGAAGTGATTTGATGATCAGGAGGGGTGCTACAAAAAGATTGAATAATTTGAATAATTAACAAAAATATAACAGCACGTGAGGTCTAGTGGAACAGTGCAGGACTCCGAATCACAAGGTCATGTGAGCCCCGCTACGACCAACGGGTTATGTCCTTGGGCAAGACATTTAATCTCAATTGCTCCGTCGACCAGAGTGATATTGGGGAGCTGTTAAGGGGGATATCAATATCTAAGTGCAGATTGAGTGTGCACCTGGCCAGTAGCACCTCAAGTCGATGCGAACTGATTGTGACGATTTCCTGACAGCAGCGTAATAATAGGCAGCAGTACTCTGAGAATCTGTTCACAAATTTAGTAGCGCTATACAAAAGCTGTACATTATTTTTGTATCCTTAAAATAGACTCACCAGATATATACTGTATGCAGCGCCCCAAGAAAGAGCATTCGCACAGGGGACCAACGCAACGACTTTATGTGACTTCCAAACCATGACTTTCGTGACTTACAAACATTTCTTTACATACAGAAAAGATAGTTATACAAGAAACCTGGTGCACATATCATTTCAAAGGAAAGAAAAATGAACAAAAGTATGCCGTATGAACAAAACTGGGTGTCACCTGATACAGACTAGTGTACAGATTGATGTTATTTATAGACTGATGTCCTCTGCTATCAATGCACACTTTTGTAATGAAGTTCTGAGGCATGTGGTTGCAATTACATTGTAATATCTCAGGAAAGATGGGTAGTGCACACATAGATATGGTCCACATTACAATTAGAATATTTTGGAATATCTTTCATTTTAACTTTGTAGGAAGAATTTCACATATATTGTATTTTGTACTGTTTTCTTTTTCTTTAAAGGTACTTCAAATTCAAATCCCTTCAAATATCTTTCATTTGAACTTTTTAGGAAGAATTTCACATCTATTGTATTTTTGTTCTTTTTTTTTTTCTTTAAAGGTACTTCAAAATCCCTTCAACAACTTGTCTGTTTGGAGTATACAGAATATACGTCTGATATTCACCTGATAAACTTTTCCATATATCATGCTGCATTTCATGTACTATGGCCATTAAAACTTACATAATAGATCTGAACGAATTATAGCTGAAAGTCCTTAAATTTGTGGTGGCAGTGTTACACTATATGAGGCAATCACATTATTGGTAATTGGAGGAGTTTCATGGTAACCTATCCAGCAGGGAATTGATTTTACGATTACACTGTAATAATAATTATAAATATTCTGTTGTTTTTGGTTTACATTTTTAAAATTCTACTTGGATCATTATGTTTGTCATTATTGTAGTTTTGATATTGTGAAGCAATTTGATCATCAGGAGAGGTGCTCCAAAAAAAACCCGATTATTATCTAGCTTGAATAATTAACAAAAAATATATCCTTAAAATAGACTCACGAGGTATACACTGTATCATGCAGTGCCCCAAGAAAGAGCATTCGCACAAACGACCAACCCAACGGCTTAAAATGACTTCCAAACCATGACTTTCGTGACTTACAAACATTCCTTTACATGCAGAAACGATAGTTACACAAGACCCATGGTGCACATATCATTACAAAGGAAAGAAAAATGAAAACAAGTATGCCCTATGAACAAGACTCGGTGTCACCTGATACAGACTAGTGTACAGATTGATGTTATTTATAGACTGATGTCCTCTGCTATCAATGCACACTTTTGTAATGAATTTCTGAGGCATGCGGTTGCAATTACATTGTAATATCTCAAGAAAGATGAATAGTCCACACATAGATATGGTCCGCATTACAATTAGAATATTTTGGAATATCTTTCATTGAATTTTTTAGGAAGAACTTCACATATATTATATTTTGCACTTTTTTTTTCTTTAACACTAGTCTTACCAAGGGGGTGGGGGGGTACCATCCCCCTTACCGATGATTCTCTGTCGCATAAAAACACAAACGAATATGACCTAGGGGTTTTGGGTAGTTGTAAGTTCATCCTTTGCAGTCATTTTAGCGAAAAAAATTGTAGATACCACCTTCAGGGGAGTCAGGGTGCCTGTTAAAGTTGGATGCTGTGTGTTTCACCTAAAACACACAGCATATTAGAAACACCATTTCTCTTCTTTATAAGCAAAAAACCAGGCAAAATTCCGGTATTTGGAACTTTTACAGCAAAATTTCAATTTGGTGACCATTTTTGCCCAAAAACGTTATTTTTCCAACTTGGAAGTACTTATAATTATGTAACACCTTAGTCAATTTTCATAATTTTGGTATCAATGGATAGAGGAGACACTACCCTATACTATGATATAAACCAAAGGAACTGTTAGCGCTAATTTCAATTTCATAGGGGGGTGGTTAATAACAAACGTTACAAAAAATATGTTGGTAAGAAAAGGGTTAAAGGTACTTCAAATTTAAATTCCTTCAACAGCTTGTCTGTTTGGAGTATACAGAATATATTTCTGATATTCACCCGATAAACTTTTCCATATATCATGCTGTATTTCATGTACTATGGCCATTAAAACTTACATAATAGATCTGTACGAATTATAGCTGAAAGTCCTTAAATGCAAACGCTCTAAAATGGTTGTCAAGGGCCTCTCAATAAGTATGCTATAAATATACTAGTTGCATAATTCACCTTCTTATAGTTCTTCTTTATGTAGATCATTTACTATCATTTATCAGGTCTGTTTACATCGCAAGCAATTTCAAAGACAGCCAATAGAAATTTGTATAAATGTGAAGATGTTCTGAAAGTTGTTGAAATCTATAAGGGTTAGTGACTCGATAGTGGAATGCAGATGTCAAGGGGTGGTGGCAGTGTTACACTATATGAGGAAATCACATTATTGGTAATTGCAGGAGCTTCATTGGTAACCTGTCCAGCAGCAAATTGATTTTATGTTACCATTACACTGTAATAATGATTATAAATATTCTGTTGTTTTTGGTTGCAATTTTTAAAATTCTACTTGGATCATTATGTTTATTGTTATTGAAGTTTTAATAATAAAGCGAATTGATCACATGGAAGGTGCTACAAAAATACTTAATTACTATCTACCAGCTTGAATATTTAACAAAAAATAAATCCTTTAAACAGACTCACCATGTATACACTGTATGCAGTGCCCCAAGAAGGAGCTTTCACACAGGGGACCAATGGTTTTACGTGACTACCAAACCATGACTTTTGTGACTTACAAACATTCCTTTACATGCAGAAAAGATAGTTACACAAGAACCATGGTGCACATATCATTACAAAGGAAAGAAAAATGAAAAAAAAGTATGCCCTATGAACAAGACCGGGTGTCACCTGATACAGACTAGTGTACAGATTGATGTTATTTATAGAATGTCCTCTGCTATCAATGTACACTTTTGTAAGGCATCTGTTCTGAGGCATCGGTTGCAATTACATTGTAATATCTCAGGAAAGATGGATAGTGCACACATTACAATAAGAATATTTTGGAATATCTTTCATTTGAACTTTTTAGGAAGAATTTCACATACATTGTATTTTGTACTTTTTTCTTTAAAGGTACTTCAAATTCAAATCCCTTCAACAACGTGTCTGTTTGGAGTATGCAGAATATACTACTGGTATTCACCCGATAAACTTTTCCATATATCATGCTGCATTTCATGTACTATGGCCATTAAAACTTACATAATAGATTTGTACGAATCATAGCTGAAAGTCCTTAAATGCAAACACTCTAAAATGGTTGTCAAGGGCCCCTCAATAAGTATGCTATAGATATACTAGTTGCATAATTCACCTCCTTATGTAGATCATTTACTATCATTTATCTGAGGTCTGTTTACATCGCAAGCAATTTCAAAGACAGCCGATAGAAATTTGTATAAATGTGAAGATGTTCTGAAAGTCGTTGAAATCTACAAGGGCTAGTGACTCAATAGTGGAATGCAGATGTCAAGGAGTGGTGGCAGTGTTACACTATATGAGGCAATCACATTATTGGTAATTGCAGGAGCAAGGGATGCCACTTGGGTACGGAAAAAAGTAGGAAATTAGTCTCGATCGTATACCAATTTCGAGCGGAGGGCGAAAAGCTTCCCCTTGGAGAAGATTTTGGAAATTTTAGTTGCTAAAATTTTGACCCTTTGATCCATTTTATGCAACTTTTCTATACTTTAATTAAAAAAAAACTTGAATTTTTGAAATTTCGATTTATTTTTTTTTAAATAGGACAAATTCTCTAAAATGACCAAAAAGTAGGAATTCCTACAAAAGTAGGAAAACTGAGGAGCTTCATGGGTAACATGTCCAGCAGTGAATTGATTTTAAGATACACTGTAAAATAATTATAACCATTCTGTTGTTTCAGGTTTCAATTTTCAAAATTCTACTTAGATCATTATGTTTATCATTATTGTAGTTTTAATAATAAAAGCGAATTGGTCACCATGAATTACCTGATTAATATATACCAGCTGAATAATTAACAAAACACAAATCCTTAAAATAGACTCGCCAGGTATACACTGTATGCAGCGCCCCAAGAAAGAGTATTCGCACAGGGAACCAACGGCTTTACGTGACTTCTGAACCACAGAGCAATCAGAGTTGCTTTATTATGAGTTCTTGTGTGTTTTTAGGAAGCCATTTTGTACATTAAGTCAATGGGATGCCATTTCCTGATGTCACAGAGTAATCACAATCTGACAACTCTAGGCTACTCCCTTTAATAATCTTGCTCACATGGTTTCTGGCATTCTAATCCACTCACATGTATAATTTCCATTCCTTCAATAATACCAATAACTCCCTTCACCATGTTCATTTTTCTGTTTTCAAGTTACGCCATCATTTATTTATCACCATGCAACCAACTTGAGGTGGTGATGATAATCTCACTGCTCAACAAATTGAATACGCCAGTACAAGAAAACCCAACTCCAATAGCTCCCTTCTGTTAAGTTCTGTAAAATATAAATGCACATAAATATCTGAAAATGCTTTCAAAAATCATTTCCATGACTACATCCCAATCACCAATGTGTCACATTTGACCTTGTAGTTGACATTTTTAGACATTGTTAGATAATTTTTCTAGAATATAGTTGCAGAAAGGAGCTCATGCAGTTGGGGTTTTCTTGTACTGGCTGTTTAAGTATAGCAACTATGTACTATAACAATTATCTAACAATGTGTACAGAAGTCAACTACAAGGTCAAATGTGACACTATGATTAGGATATTGACATGGAAATGCTATTTTAGTGATGTGAAAGCATTTTCAGAGATTTGTATGCATTTACATTTTATAAGTATAATTAACAGAACGGAGCTATTGGAGTTGGGGTTTTTCTTACACTTGTGTATTCAATTCCTCTCTTAACCACTCGGTTGCTGGTATCCTCAACTCACATGACCTTCTTGTGTTTAAGAGTATGACTACCTTACTTGAAAATGTGAACTTTGAAATTCAATATGTAAGCCAGTAAATATGTCATAGACTTGTAAGAGAGAGACACACCACACTATTAGGCATTGAATTCAAGGTTCCAATATGCTGGGCAGAGTGAGTTGTGTCCTTGCAGAATAAATGCCCCATGGGGGGCACTCACATATCAGACCCCCTTTTCAGGCTGTCAGGTGCTCACTAGATCCCCATTTTCAGTGTGATTCAATTCTTTTGACCCCGTTTTTGAGAAAAACTACACAATTTTAGCTCTAACTGCAAAAATTGCTCAGGAAATGCAAAACTTTTCAGCTCAGGAGGCTATTTTTGGCTAAAATTTAAGTTCACTAGGGGCGCACCATTTGATTCTCAGGGGGGGGCATGGAAGTTTTTTGAAAAAAAAAACCTTCGCCGCCGAAGGCGGCGAAAAAAAAAATCTTGACCCAAAGATGAGTAAGAAAAAAAAAACTTTGCCCGACTACTTCAAATCAAAGAAAAACATAAAAAATGTAATAAAAAAAA
>JXSR01S023402.1:10402-20569 GCA_000969725.1 Ophiothrix spiculata | reverse complement strand
GTTTCCACGAGACAATTAGCAGTTAGTTCCTTGTCCAAGGGAATTTCAAGCACACTCAACTTTTTGCACCAGCGGGGTTCGAACTCGGGACCTTTCACACCGCAAGCGAGCGCCTTACCGATTGAGCTAACTTGACTGCTAAGATAATAATCTCCAATCGTCTTCAAAAAGTTGAATATAATATATGGAAATAAAGATTTGAGATTTGAGAATAATGATGCCATTATTGACCCGAACCCATCTTAGTGCAAGTGATACAGAATGTATTGAGTATTTTGATAAAAAATTGACATTTCCAGTTAAGATACGTTTCTCAAATTTTACAGACAGTATACACCATATGTATGAATGCAATTTCCATGAAACTACAAACATTGATTTTTTACCCATTTTTCACTTCTGTAGTTGTTTTCTCAAAGTCATCTAGCGCGACTTTCCTTTCATTTTTTCGGAGCACCCCATGTATATAATGCAAAAAATAGTTTGATTTTGTATAACACCCAGAGATATTAACCCTATCCATTACATTATTTATCTTAAATCTATATACAAATTGTAAGGCACGGTTCCCATTTCATGACGAAAGCTTTTGAGTCATACTAAAGGTCTTGACGCAAATGTCTTGTATAATGATGCAGAAAAGTATTGAGTCATGATTCAAAGATATATGTAGTAGGCCTATAGTGTATTGAATGATGCAAACCAAATGGGTCAGAGCTTCTATTATTATAAAGAATACTTCAAAGGAGGTAGTTATGCGTTCTCCTAATATTTTTGCGTCATGACTCACAATATATTTTGTCATGATTCTTGCGTCAAAGCTTTCCGAATGTCAGAAGATATTCCGTCATGAATTGAGAACAAGGCCTTAGCAGGTATCCGTCTAAATGATGGCCAGATCGTGTAGATTTGCTATGATGCCATTTAGAGTATTTGTGTAATGAACATAGGATTACTTTTTTAAACTACTGATATTCGTTAAGATTGTTCTATGGATTTATTCTCTAAATTTTTTTTAAGCCGTTGTTTCTTAAGATCACAATATCATATCTCAAGCTGTCTCGCTGAAATCCATCTTTTTTATTATCTCTTATGGCAGCCCAGGATGCAAACAATATTGATGTAGACCGACACATATTTACACTATGAAAATATGAAAACATTGGCAAAGATATATGTTTAGCTTTCTGTCAATGATAATCATTTAGTATCTAAATTTGTCACAGAGATGTTATATCAAATCCGCGCAGCAAAGAAGCTGGATACCATTAGGTTTACGTAAATAAAATCTGAAACGAAAGTATTTGAGTTTCTGCTTCACATTATAAAATATAAACATTTTATTAATAACTGTGGTAGCGCATATTAAATCTCAGTTTCATAATGTCTGCATTTAATTGTGCTATTAAAAGGATTGTTCATTACTTAACTAGGTTATGTCGTTAATTAAACTAAAACATATGTTTCCAATTGAAAAACAAAATGAAAGAAAGGTAAATTTAAAGGGTAAAGGGGACGGCCTACATTATTGATGCACCGATAAGCCGTTTTTAACCGATACCGATTACCGATTATGTGATGAAATTATAGGACGATACCGATACCGATTAATTATATCACGATGAGATCGGACTTGCATTGTACTTAATACAATGATTTTATGACCAGTTAACTGAAACCCTGTTCGTGATGGTGTAAATACTTGCAGTAAAATGCGAGTTTTTACATTCTAAAATTCAAATTTGGTTTTATTTTGGTTTTGGTTGTATTCTATGTTTTTTTGACAAATTTGCGTTAACAATATATATATTTTGTATGGTTAGCGTTAGTGAGTGCAGTTAGTATAAGGTATCTAATAATTTACGCGATTACGCCTGAATTAGCGTGTCATTTGATTATAAATGACATACAAGCGCTTAAAGTGTGTATACCATCTAGTCTAACAACATCATATCAAGTAAAAACACATGTTTTTCTCTGTTGTTTTTCCTGCATGATAGGCTTAGACTAACGGATAACGGTAATTTGGTTTTTTTTTACCGATACCGATTCAGAACCGATAAGCAGTAAATATCGGTCCCGATATATCGGTTACCGATTAATCGGTGCAACCCTAGAAATTGCACAGGTCGGAGTACCTATCTCTCTTTCGAAGCGATTGGACCAGAGTATACAATTCGTTATATTTGCGTCGAGGGGATCTTCACACCTCCACTCGCGAGTCTGTTACCTTCCCAGCATTGAAGAATACCGGTACCCATTTGACATCTATGTCGAGAGGAGCATATCAGGGTAAGTATATTTCTCAACGACACCACATACGCCAGGGACCGGATTCGAACCTAAGATGCATTTCCTTAGTTTTAGTGTAAAGCATTGAAACGTTCTTAAATTGTTCAATCAAAAATTGAAGAAGTGCACTTATTTGATCATGTGATAAATCGCGGGTAACGAAAATTGACTACAAATATAATATTATATACCGGTGTAATGAGACCGAGTGCCTCCCGTAACCAGGAGTCCGGGTCTAATTGAACTACACGGAATAAGTAGCAATCAATGATTTATTGATCGTACATGTACAAGTACGTTCTACACAATTGTATAGCAGCTAGGACACTCAGTCACACGGACGCTGTATTTCATTACACCGGGAAAGGGTGGCATGACAATGTCTCTTATGCTTCGCGCATGTAACTAGCTTTGTTCTTGGTTTATTATAGAGAATGAAACAAGACTGTAGTTTTTAGAAAACCCCTATTTTATTGCACCAAGACTGAATGACATTTACATATAGCATAGAACATTTTTATTAGATATTTTGTAATTAAGGTATTTGGTCCACGCGCCGTCCACGCAAACCAGTACGCGCTAGTTTCCGAGTTGGTAAGTGACGCAATACGCATGCGCATATACTCTGAGTAGTGTTTTGAAGCAAAAAATTGCCATATTTCAATATTTTTCTGGAAAATTAAGTCCGTGACCCCCAATTTTTATTTTTTTTATTTGAAAGAACATACTTGTGCGCAACTTTTGTAAAAAAATTAACAAAAATGCTCGGGCAGATTTTTTGAATCACCACTAAATAATTTCACTTTTGCCACATTTCCCATAGACCCCTGTACTAATTTGTCCCCCAAAACCTCCAAAAATGGTGTTTTTAAACAGACTCTCTTGCAAAAACGAGTCCCGTGACCCCCAACTTTTATTTTAAAAATCGGTTCTACATCGATAAAATATCATTTATGCTGATTTTTACTAAAATTGCTCGGGCGGATCTCTCATTGACCAAACACCTTAAAACTTATCGAACCAGGTGGAAATTGAGAGAATTACCGAGAAAGAGCGACACCTAAGCCATCAACCGTGATTATTTCATGTTTTAAAGTGATAATTAATTTTGGGTTGTTGATTTCTGATTGGCTGTTTTTGAGTCTGGAATCGAGATACATTTACATTATAATTTCTGTATTTACTTTTGGCAATCATACATCTCAAACGAACCGTAAATGCAGCAAACTTCATTTTGCGCCACCGGTTAAAATACGTGTCAAGATTGTTATTTGCCGAAATTGATTTTTTGACAGATTCACAATTCTTGTGCTTACTTCAAAACACAAGCAGGCTCATTCCAGTGAAAATAAAACCTTTTTTGACTTCAAGCAAAAAAATCAACATTTTTATTCGACCATATAAGCACGTTTTTTTAGTCTTACGTTTGTTACTTGGTACGTGAAAAGTATTTCCCAATCAGACATTGTAAAGTTTTATATCCGTGCATGAATGAGCACATGTTTTAGTTAAAAATGTCACAAACGTTACCAAAAAGTACACAAAAATGTCACAAACGTTACCAAACAAAACAGTGCATTTGCATTAAATGAAATCCTTACGATTGAATTTCCTACCACTTTCAAAAATATTTGTAAATATGTTACCCATCATCTGTGAAAACCGCAATAAAAAATTCGCTAACAGGTCAGAGAATGTTTACTTTGAAGTCATTTTGAGCAAAAAAACATTTCCGTGCGATGTCATAAACGTTACCGAACGTTCCATGAACTTTATTCAGTATTTTGGCAATTAATTTAATTTTTAAACACCAACATGTCTTGATCTCACCAGTGAGCACCATTATCAACAACAAACCCGTTTATATAATGTTGATGATGGGTTCTATGGCTATTTAAAAGTGACATTTTTCATTTTTTCGGTCACAAATGTTACTGTGGAATCGCTGAGCAAAGTTCCATTTAAAAAATGAAAATAATATGCAATATTACAATATAAAAATGTGTAAAAGAATATCACTTCAAAATATTTCACAACAGATATAAATACACTTAAGAGACAAATAACAAAGCTTCATAACTAAATAAAATGCACATTTTAATCCTTGATAAAATAAGTAATGGGACCATTTTAAAAGTCATGAAGTGCTTTGTCGAATTTTAGAAACAACGGAACTGTTGCAAAGGGATCGGCCGTGATACACAAGTCTTGAAGGAGAATACACTCTTAAAAAGAAAGGATCAAATTGATCCGATAAAGTATCAAATATGAGCTTACCCTTTTCCGGATCAATTTTGATCCAAATTCTCCTTAAATTTGATCCTTTTCGGATCAAAAAAGAGTGTGTTTGATCCGAAAAGGATCAAATTTAAGGTAAGTATGTAAGTATTCCCAAATCATTTCACAAGAATAAAATTTAATTTACGCTCATGCAGGACACTTACTTTCTATTACTACACTTTTAGAAGGCCGGGATCAAATATACGAGGTCATTCTTTTTAATGTGGGCACCCAAAAATGGTGGATTTGTTACATGGAGAGTGATTTATGCATTTATTTATGTCATATCATTTCAACAATCAAATGAAATGTCATAATAGTGGTATGATTTTAAAGACAATTTATTTGACTTTCAAGAAATCAAGAATAGAACCCAAAATGAAGTGATTAATTAAGCTTAATGACCCGTTAAAGGAAGGAGTTAGGTATGCATGAAGTGAATGAGATGAAACGCAAATGGGCCTCACCTCAAAAAGGATGACCACGAGTAGTTTTCCGGATGATTTTATTTTGATCCTTTAAGGGTCATTTTTAATCCAACGTGGATCGTTTTGATCATTTTTGATCCGGTTTTAGGATCATTTTATTTTGATCCATTTTGATTACAATATCAAAGTTTTGATCCGTATTTCTGGATTACTTTGATACGGAAAGGATAAGCTCATATTTGATACCGCGTTTGGATCTAACGTGATCTTTTGTCTCATATTTGAGTACACTCTATATCCACTACATAGCCGGGAATGTATACAATGGTATAAATACGATGATTTCACCACACTTGACAGCTGCCTGTCCCGTGGCCGAGTGGTTAGAGCTATGGTCTCGTAATTACATGTTGTACGTGCAGCGTGGGTTCAAACCCTGCTAGGGTCACTTCAGTGAGATATTTTTAGGCAGATCTTTTTTATAAGAAATATTTGATCCTTTTTTCGGATCAAGAATTGTGATCCTTATTTTTGGATCACTTTGATCCTTAAAGGGTAAGCTCATATTTGTTACCTAAAAAGGATCAAATTTGATCCTTTTTTGTCTCATATTTGATCCTGGCTTTCTAAGAGTGTATATTAACACGTTTCTTATATCATTTTCCACTTAAAGAGGAATTATACGATATTTAGATAGCAATCAGTGACAAGAAAAACGTTGAAGTGCTCGTTAGTCTGATTATTTGTTTACTTGTTTATATACGCTATAAACCTTGTAGTACGGTATAAATTAAGCATTAGATTGGTACCTGGTCACATAACCTTTCGGCGAAGTTACGATGTGTTTATGGCGTCATACCGGATGAATTCAGTAGACACCGACCGGACACCAACCGTAGAGACGACGGAAGCATGCCGCAAAAATTCAATTCTGAGTTAAAACCTTGCGGCTTGTATATGTCTTCAGTTCTGGTCAATAACGACCGGAGTCCGACCGGAAATCGTAAGAGCTCGCAAGCATATATTGGCGTTGCGGCTTCCTGCGGATTACCAGACCCGATCGGCGACCGGTGGTTATGTGACCAGGGTGTAACGCACATATAAGATTTTGGAAAAAAAATTGAAAACTGCTGCTATTTGCAGGACGTGAATATTATATTAATATCATATACACCAATCCGCCCATAGGGGAATTAAAATTGGTCCGTATTTTTGAATCAAAACAACGTACACAAATCATGAAAGATTTATGCACAAAATATATTAATACGCAGTGATTTGGTTTTAATCAACACTAATTAATTATTACTACATGTAGACACAATACAAAATCACCAGTTCACAATGTTGTAGAATTATACAAGGGATATACTATATGGTTCTTGTAAAATACTATGATTGCTTACTTTATGCTGCATTATATTCAGTACCTGACTTTATCAAAAGAGTAGGTTATCAGACATTTCTCCCCAGTTGTCAAAAATAATATACCTCCCAAAATATCAATACATGTATACGTTGCTGCATGTCTACATCAATCCCGTTTAGTTGAGTACACAACAAGTTTGTTTTGATTTAATTACATCACAATATTGAATAGGCCACTTCGTATGTCCCATAATTCATCTTGAAAGTACCGCAAATACGGGATCCTGTGACGTAATTCTGCTCGGTCTACCATATTAGAAGTTCTGCGCATTGCGCACAACTCGACTGCGCAATTTGCAGTACTTTCAAGATGCATTTTGGGACATACGAAAGTCGTCTATTGACACTCAACAAGACTTCAAGGAAAATATGCTTCACCATATTTTCACGTTCTGCAAATAGCAGTAGTTTTCATAAAATCTTTTCTAAATAGATTATGAGGGATGTGATAAAATGCACCGGGGGGGGGGGGGGGGGGGGGAGGCGTGCCATAGGGCACTCAAGTATAATGCTGCAGGCATAGCGTGACCAAGAAAAGGTGAATTAGGGTTGCTTTTGAGAACAAAAGGGTGTATCAGGTGACACCTTTTAGGGTATCAAAAACAGCCATTTTATAACTAATTTTCAAGAAATAGGGTACTTTTTCAAACCCAAGTGTTAAAACGGTAATGGTAAATTCCCAAATTAGGGTGTGAATGGGTGAAAAAGGGTATATTTTGGCCTCAGAAACAATCACCCTTTAAGGGGTGTTTTGAAAAAATGTGGTCACGCTATGCCTACAACATTATACTTGAGTGGTCCCCCCGGGAATGCACCCTGTTAGACGTTTTATTGAATGTGTCAATCGGTTTCTGCTATGTGTTATAAAATGTACTTAAAATTATTTGATTTTTATACCTCATGTGTGTATGAAACCATATATATTGTTCAACTACCATGTATTTAACTGTTTTATTCAACTATTGTTTGCAGGGCCTCCTTGGAAATCAGTGCTTATCATTGAAGGGGCTACCCTGCCTAAAGGAAGAGTAAATTAAATAAATAAATAAATCGCCATATTTGAAAGATTATTTAAGGCATTAACCAGGATCATCAAAGTGAAGTTCAACTTTCATCAACACCTACTGATTTTACTGCATTTTTAGAAAGTACTTCCAACTACTAACTAGTATCCATAACCATTCTTGTTGAACTTGAACATTTATAGTAGAACAGACAATTATTGTTTGTGCTTTGAATTTCTCATTCTCCGGAGAATGAGAAATTCACTGATAGTGTTTCTAGAAACAAATTACTAAACTCTTAAAAGTTAAACTTCTTTGTTACTAACAATTAAGGTTTTTGTCGAGACCGTTTTTTCATCTCGACATATCGTAATAATTTGTTGTCGACGTCGATATATGTGTCAACAAAAAGTTGATATCAAAGAGGGGGGTTTTTTGCGGAAAAATCGAAAATATTTGGATTAGCTTAATGACCCGTTTTAGACGTAGACTAATATGTGCTATAGTTCTTTCTTTCGCGTATTTCACTATTAAGTATCATTATTTTTGCCAAAAATAGGCTTTTTTTAGCCAAAATGAACAAATTTTGTCCGAAAAATGTCCGCGCATTACACTTTTGGTCCAAAAAATTTTGCGCGCTACGCGCGCGTTATTTTTTTCACAATTTTTGGCCCCAAGAAATTTGTCTTGCCCCCCGTTTGCCCCCCCAGAATTGAGATGCTGGTGCCGCCGCTGGACAAACATATACAATATAATAACACAAATCTACTTGGTGGAACAATGATTAAAAAATTTGGGTAAAATTTCATGGTATGGTTTTTAACACGATTTAACCAATTTTGAAATTTTACCCCTGTTTTGGCAGCCATGTTGTTTTATGCAAATTAGGTTCAGGTTCAGGTTTTATTTTCCATAATCATCAATAACAATATTACAAGAAAATAACAATATGATATAAAGATAGACAATTACAGAGGAAATGGTTAAAAGGCCAATAAGGCCAGAACATTACCATTCCCTTTGAAAAAAATAATTGAAAAAAATAGAAAAAAATAGTAGGATTTCAGGATACCAACAAGACTGATACAATAATTAATGGAATAAATGTGATAAGAATTAACATCATATACCATTATACGCTGAAATTAAAAAAGTTTTAATTTATCACTGTTCAACCAAGTAGATTTTTGTTATGATATTGTATATGTTTGTCTGATATTATCCTGTAAATATCATTACTTTTGCAATTTGTTTGACCCATTTGTTTTAATTTTTACTAGCCTAATAGGTTCTGGCAAAGCTCAATGGATGTGGTTATGAAAGGACAAACATCCCACACATGTATGGGGTTGTTGAAAAATTCTTGCATTCTTAGCTATACTGCCCGCCCATGACAGAAGGAAGTATGGGACAACATTTTCAAAATGTGTTTTTTTGCATAAATAACATCTTTAAACAAATACCTTTTCGCTGAATATAAATTTACCATGGTTAGATGGTCAGAAGTTGAAAAAATTACAAGTTGAAAATTTGCTTCCTTCATTTTGTACACACTTTGAATAGGGGATTTTCTGAGAACCCATGACAAAAGGAAGTATCAATGGGACAAGCTGAATGAGTAATTATCGATTGATTTAAGAGGATTAAAATTTAATTGATCAAATATTGTTACTAATTTAATAGAATACATTAAACTACAGAATATAAACAGCAAAAGGTTTGACAATTTCAAAGAAAGTTTTCAAAAAGTCACAAAATATAGTTTTTGCATCATATCTCTAATACATGAATCTGTCCCATACTTCCTTCTGTCGTGGGGCGGCAGTATACATATCTGTTGCAATGTTGATAGTATTAATAGTGCAATGCTTAATACAGAGTGCTGAAAAAACATTCCGGCAAGCACATGCTTGGAGTAACTGAACGTGGAATATTTGTCCATTAACGAATACAAGACTATTTTTTATAGTCCATTACCTGAACTAAACACTAAACAAATAATGAAATGAGAAGTGTTAAATTTATTCCTGAATGTTAGTTGAGATGTGCGTACTTGTTTCGAAAATATATCACAAGTATAAAGCTCTATCTGATCGGTACGTATTTTTCACTGTGGAGTGGTAGAATAAAAATGAATCAACTTATTCTATATTGAGTTGGTGAGATATTTGACAATATCTTTTTAGAACATGAACGGAATCAACAACAATACGAAATGGACGCCCCTGTAATGAAATACAGCGACCGTGTGAAGTTCGAAGTTCGAATAGTATCATTTTCTGGAAATATCTTGGAATACTCGCACTTAAATTTGGATGCATTCGGCAAGGTAAGATAAATCTTTTTATTTTCAATGGCATTTTAATTTTAAAATTACCTAATGGTCGAAAATTAAACATTTCAGCCGTGTATTTGGGGGAGGGCGGGTTGGCGCAGCGTTTCTTTAAATCCCCTCACCTTTCACCACTTCGGCCCGGGTTCGATTCCCGGTCGGACCTAGGTTGTACGTACATTTGGTTGTCGATCCATACTCGTCCTTGCAGGTTTTCTCCGAGCACTTCGGTTTCAGGATCCAATATTCTGTCTTTCACATAATGGCGTTCCTTGAATTTTATGCATATGCACTATTTGGATAAGCCTGGCTCTCCGCTAAATGTTATAAGTAATAAAATAAATTATTAATTGATGACAGCTTATTACCCTATATAGATATTTTTAAAATGATGTGTTGTATT
>JXSR01S023401.1:15920-30441 GCA_000969725.1 Ophiothrix spiculata | reverse complement strand
TTGGTTCCTAACAGCGTTTGCTAGTGTTGTTCACATGAAGGTTCTACTGCGGATCTGGGATCTGTTTTTCTACGAGGGTTCTGTAGTATTATTTCGACTGATAAATCCTTTAAATTAATATATATCTTTACTTCAAAAATTGATAAATCATCATAATCCATAACTGAAGCATTGTCAAAGTATTTTAAACCAAATTTGGCAAGCTGATATTCAATAACCTTACGGTAAAAGCAATTTACATGTAACCTGTGGTTGAATTAGACAAGTGAATAGGGTATATACTGACTGCAATTTTATGTTGACTTTCACACTCCGGTCAGTAGCAGTGTTTATAGATTAAAGTAAACTTAGATTAAAGGCAGAGTATAACATCTATATCAAAAATAGATTTTGCTGGAATCAATTGATGTAAACATCACAAACACCCACCAATGCAATATTTCATGCTTGTTTTGAGTTTTGTGTAAATATTTTCCTATAGGACAAGACATAATTATTGTTGTCTTGGGAAAATAGTGATGACACCATCCATTTTGAAGGAACTGGGAAGGTGGGGACACTTTGTTTGAGACCTGTTCATCATGCGTGTACCATGATGCTTTTAAAAAGTAAAAAAGTACCCTAAGCAAGTATTTTCTTCCAGTACAAAATATACACTAAGTGTGTATTGCCTGGTGATTTTCAACTTATATTTGAGACTACCTTTTTGCATATTAGATCTACTTCTTCATGCAGATATCAGGACTCCATTAGATATTAAAAGGATTTACAATCTTCTCTGGATCAGACTTGATGAGCGCTGGAATCGCCAGTTTCTTATGACTTTTTAAGTGCTTGAAAGAAATTGCACCTCGGTATCTTTCAGTTATTTATGCTTTGTTCAGCTCTTAACAAAAATGCAACGGGTAGACTAAATAATATTCTTATTGTACCATCGTGAAATATAATTTGTTGCTGGTAGAAGAACTTTCCACTATAGAGCTGCTTTCCTTTGGAACAAATTCCCAACTGACATTCACTCCAAAACAAGTGTCCACATGCTTTTAAAGAGCAAGTTGTGATTCTGACACTGAACTCAAAAGTAGACATTTCTGCTGGTGATAGCATTCTTAGAAAAGCATACCTTATATTTCTAAACAAAATTCATACATATCTTTCTTATTGTTTTTCAGGATCTTTTGCGAACAATGCCAAGCAATGCATGTTTTTCATCACCCAAAGCCAGCGGTATTGCCAGATTAAGACGGATTCTGCGTGGTGTAGCGTGGTTGTATCCTGACATTGGCTATTGTCAAGGAACAGGAGTTGTAAGTAGCAATCAAAATATTACCAAGCGAAATAAAAAGAAAATCTCATAGGCCAACTTTTATTTACATAGTTTGAATGTTCACCTCTTTCTTTAGAAGCCAATTGGTCAGACTTGACTTTTTAAATGTTTGCAGTGAGTGGATCAACACACCCTTTTCACTGCAGGTACATTATCAGCATTGAAGCATAACGGAACCTATTGGCACATTGATTCAGAGGATCACATGATAGTTAGTATCTTGCTCATACCATGGTCACATAACTTTGCGGTGAGGTTACTATGTGTTTACAACGTCATACCAGGTAGAATTCAGCGGACACCGGCGGTGACTGACCTTTGTCCGGACAGTGTCCGTGCGGAGACTGGGCGGTATCCGTGAGCCATAGAGACGCCGGAAGCATGCCGCAAGACAGAATCAAACAGGATCAACGATCTAGAGCAATTGTGAAATGTGTTCCAAGGGCAGGGTACAAACAGCTATTAGAGTAAGGGGCAGTTAGGCATGAACTGTTCCAAGGGCAGGGTGCAAACGGCTATTAGAGCTTGGGTCAGTTATGCATGAACCTTTAGTCTTTGAAATCATGAGTGTTGATGTGGAGTGTCTTCACCTCGTAAGATATATGTTCGCATACAAATTCTTTGCTTACTTTTCAGATTGCAGCTTCCCTACTGCTATTCATGGAAGAAGAAGATGCCTTTTGGATGATGTGTGCAATAATTGAGGACCTACTCCCCGCTTCCTATTACTCCAGTAGCTTGCTAGGTGTCCAGGCAGATCAGCGAGTGTTAAGACAACTCATGGTCAGCTACCTACCAGAAATTGACCAATTACTCAAGAGTCATGATATAGGTAAGCCCCCACTGAGACCCCAGCTCTATTACATAGTACCCTTCTGGATGTTTATACAGATCAGCGAGTCTTAAGACAACTCATGGTTAGCTACCTACCAGAAATTGACCAATTACTCAAGAGTCATGATATAGGTAAGCCCCACTGCCCCAGCTCTATTACATAGTACCCTTCTGGATGTTTATACAGATCAGCGAGTGTTAAGACAACTCATGGTCAGCTACCTGCCAGAAATTGACCAATTACTCAAGAGTCATGATATAGGTAAGACCCTCTGGGACCCTAGCTCTATTACATAGTACCCTTCTGGATGTCCAGGCAGATCAGCGAGTGTTAAGACAACTCATGGTCAGCTACCTACCAGAAATTGACCAATTACTCAAGAGTCATGATATAGGTAAGACCCTCTGGGACCCTAGCTCTACTACATAGTACCCTTCTGGATGTCCAGGCAGATCAGCGAGTCTTAAGACAACTCATGGTCAGCTACCTACCAGAACTATTGGGACCCTAGCTCTACTACATTGCACCCTTCTGGATGTCTAGGCACTTGGAACCTAGAGCCACTACACTGTACCTTGCTGGGTGTCCATGCAGACCAGCAAATATTAGGTTAACTCATGATATGGTGAGGTACCTTCCAGGTATTAACCAATAACTCGAATAGTTACTACGTAGGTATAGGCCAAACAATAATTTGTCAGACAGTTTAAACAGAAATCCAGAATGCAGGGCCCCATTGTGTGTATATGTAACCCCTACCCTGGATTTTGTTTATACTGTCAAAGAAATTTTTGTTTTGCCTATAGTACCCTAAAATTGCAATTTTTACCAAAAAAAAAATGATTTTTGGCCCATTGAGATGCATATCAACTTTCATTTACATTCATTCTTGCAGTTTGCAAACTACTTGTTGTATCATTTTTTTAAACTAACAATCATCCTGTGATATTGCTTTTTTCCAGAATTATCTCTGATCACATTACATTGGTTCCTAACAGCGTTTGCTAGTGTTGTTCACATGAAGGTTCTACTGCGGATCTGGGATCTGTTTTTCTACGAGGGTTCTGTAGTATTATTTCAAGTCACATTAGGAATGTTTAAACTCCAAGTAAGTGGCATAATCTGTAATTGCTGATTTGAGTGTTTGCTATGATTGTTGTTAAAATTTGATGTGACATTTTCTTCAAGGGGATATACTTTAGTCTATATTGTGATAAACACTTGACACACCGCATCCATAAATGCTAATAATATAATGCCAATATGCAAGCTGTGCGTACCTGTAATTGAACATGCATTTACAACTTGTCAATATTGCACTAGTGAGGTCCCAGGTTCGATTCCCCAGCCTGGCGCTATATGTGCATTTGGTTTTCAGTCCATCCTGTATTCAAATACTAAATTTAAAAACATCTTGGAGCCCTGTTGAAGATACACTTCCTTTAGCTTACTTGATACCAAGTACCAAGTTGGGTTTCCTTGGTGAAAGCCTAAACAAGATGATTTTTAATACCCCTGTGGAACAGAGAGAGAGAGTTCTTGTTTTTAAGATATACTTTTCTTTGTTGTGTAAGAAAATTCAGGACCAATCTTTATCATCATTTTGATTTGTTATCAACTGTTGTATGACAGCACAAGTATTTTTATCGATACAAGATATTTATTTGGCATTGTTGCATAGACAAATATCAAATTCAGTGCATTTGTAATATGTGGTCTTATTTTTAGAAAAATTAACAATAGTATTTGCCAAGATAATTTTTGTAATTAATTCATCTGGCAATTAAATTTATACAAACTCCTGATCACAAAACACCAACATTTTATCTATGCTCAGAGATGGCACAATTTACTTAAACAGACTATTGTCAATTTATCCTTTTATCACCCAAATTGCACATATAGGAAGAAGAGTTATTAGACCTCGAGAACTCTGCTCAGATCTTCAATGCTTTGTCGGATCTTCCGGGACAAATTGATGATGTGGACAAACTCTTAGAGGTGAGCCAGTTTCATATCATAAAGTCACAACTTGATGTGTAGAAATATTGATGTACTTTGTACTCCATTCATTCCATATCATAATTGTGATACTGATATTCCAAACCTTTTCCAGTGTACAGGATTAATAATAAACATGTAATCATTGGATGGAACCATATTATATAACAGGTATCTTGAACAAATGTCTATTTCTAAGTAAGTCATGGATTTACCATTACAAAGTTGAAAATGGGGATGATTTATTTAGGCATTTTAGAGATATTCTTATTTACAAAAAGAGTGCAGAAAAATATTTCTGTCTAGCTACCGTTATTCTGGATCATATGATTCATTTGAGGAGATGTGTTTCAAGGGAAGCACTTTTCACCACATCCTTAACGACTTCATTACCCGGGGGTGCCACTTGAGGGGATTTACCAAGAACATTTCATTATGATTTACAGTTCATATATCATGTTTTATTTCAAAATGAGACGCAGGCTGACCAAAATCAGTCATGCTGGATTTCCAAGACGACTTCTCAAAATCGCAACCCAAATCACCAACATAGTTATAAGAAGGACGCCCTTCTTTTAAAAAAAATAGTGAAATTAAGACCCTTTTCATGTCCCGTGCGGGACGTGCGCGGCCTATGCTGAAAAAAGAAATAAAAGACACCCTTTTACCGCGAAATTTTGGTAGGCGATGACAACGATCATGGTATGGCTCAAGTGGCACCCCCGGGGTAATGAAATCGTTAAGGATGTGGTGAAAAGTGCTTCCCGTGTTTCAATGTGTTGGCACTGAAAAGGGCTGTTTTTGCTTTGCTTCCTCTGCAAATTGCTGTTTGATTTTGTTGTTCATGTTGTAAGATGAAACTAACTGAAGTCAGCTCCAGGAGTCAAATTTTTAAAGGTTAAAGAATCCATTTGGATTATCTTTAATAGAGTTTTACTTCCTTCTTTGGTTTGAGTGAAATATTATACAGTTTATGAGAATCTTTGTGGACACGCATGCTTTGGTTAGTATGAGTCTGTGCGAGTGGACCCTTGGATTCATGCTAAAATTTTAGCCTTAAGCTTTTTTCATGTTAATGACCTTCATGAACAGGAGCACCATCCTGCATATACCACATGCTGAAAAAATCCACAAAACTTTGACAATGTATAACAGATTTTGGATAGATGGTTTTGTGTGTCATCCTATTGAAATAAGGATAATTCTTAAACACCTTAATTATTCATCCCATTCTTTTAGTATTGTAACGGTAAATCAATGACCTACTTAGAAATGGACATGATTTGTTCAAGATTTCTCAGATAATGGTTCCCATCCAATGATTGTTTCTTTCTGATCCACTTGGTATTAGTGATCCATTGAGCATCCAATTCTGATGTATCACGGTATTGAGAATTGGGTAAATCTAGTTTGTTCTGCCTCTCCCTTTCCATATTGCTTTGGAATTACGAATTGGAAAATGAATGGATTTATTATGTGTATATAGATTGTTAGATTAGAAATCCTGTAGAATTGCATGTGTATATTGGGAGTGCCTGCTGAAGACTAAAATAAATAGAAATAGTTATGTAAATCAGATGGCTGACATTCCTGAAGCCTTATGGTAAACACTCCTGTGATTGGTGCCTCCTATTTGCCTTAATAGGTGCTTTGCTGGAGTACATAACCCTATGAAGCTATGACAGACAGCAGTTCAAAAGTTGTGTGCTTTAACATGTTTTTTATTTGCTTTTCCCAAAGAGAATAATCCTTAAAATGCTTGTTGTGTAAGAAATTAAGTTACAATGACCTACAAATGAGTCTCCTGAAATACAGGCCACACAGAAATCATGTACACTCCCGGTCAAAGGTGTTTACGCACCCTTATATACGGACAAAAACGTAATTATTATATCATACGACCAAGACTCTGAAAAAATTCATGTTTTTGTAGGTGCATAATGTATCCAATATAAATAATCCATGTTTTCTCTGATATTCGATCTTCCATAACCATAAAAATGGCCGATTTCCTGGACCATATACAAATACACCACACACACTTTTTGCTATGTACCTATGTAGTTTATTAGTTCAGTGCTCGTTATCACCGTGCAACCGTAAAGAACATTTTCAGGTCATAAGGTTTCCAGCAAATGTGCAGTTATGTATTTTAACTCTGTTTTGAATGTTCGGAAGAAAGTATACAATATGTTTAGCACGCCATATTGTCAAATGCGGTAAATGCAATTCCTGTTTAGTTCTTTAGATCCAGTAAAATATATATAAATCCGAAAAAATATTACGTAAATGATGAACGGTTCTCGAGATATGTCTGGTTAAAGGTTTTGTGCGCAAACACTTTTGACCGGGAGTGTAGAGTGTCATCTGTAAATTAATAATGCTGAATTAAATTCATGTAAAACTGAAATTAATCACTGAATCATTCAAGTAAACCTGAAAAATTATCACTGAACTATACTTTTCAAAAAATCTTTAAGAGCGCACACGACTAAATAGATCACCTATATTCATTCCTATACAAATACAAAATAGGTTCAAGATAATGCTAGATTTTAAAGTTATATAGCAACTGCTTCAATTTATGGTTTTATCCAGAGAGATGGGCGAGCTTGTAAAGTTAAAGAGGTGTATCACAACATGTTAATGTTTTGCTAGGCTGTCATTAGGGCAGGATTTTAGTGATTAAGTATATCTTTGCCTTAAACTGGACTTCAACATTTCTCTCTTAACTCAAAACACAATCATTTTTTTCTAAAATCAGTGAAATTAAGGTATTGTTAATCAATGTGATTTGTAATGTACCACAAAACAAGATTACAATGACATTTTACCCAAATGTATGGTTCAGTTCATGTTTGAAAATTGAGGTAATTGTAAGCCAACCTGATTTGTAATGAACCACAGAACACGATTACAATGACATTTTACCATAGGATTTTGGTAATGTTTTGAAGCTATTGATTTAGTGCAACCCATGTGCTCTTTCACGCAAATAATGGTGTCAGTTTCTGTATTCCTGGGTAGATGTTATAAATACTTGGTAGGTGTTATGTGAGTTGTAATTGATATGCAACTCCTACTCACATTGCTATTTTATTTCTAGAAAGTGATTACGTGCCTTATATTACAAAATTGAACATTTTCAATATATTTATTGAGTTAGATTTCATGTGTCTTAGAAATAATATGACATATGCCATACAAGAAAAGATGGAATGCTTTGTTGCAACTCAACTGATAATAATGTTTTCAGGTGTGTGTTTTTCTGATTTCTTTTGATGCCTTTTACATTGTTGTTTTTGGCTTTATTAATGTGACTACTGAGATTACGGGAAAAGTAGATTATGCCCAGGAGACTGCTGAGATTGACTATCCATTAATGGTTGTGTCCAGTTCTGGTATTTTGGCCAATTTCAATAATGGCCAATCTTCTCAAAAATCCCATGTGAGGTGGTTTCTGGGACTTCGATACACCCGTGGTTGCATGTTGTTGTTTTGGATTGGAAATTTGAGTCCTTTGGTTACTATAAAAACCTCTTATAGAAGCAAGACTGGTTTTTCTGGACTAGAATACTTGACCTGATGATTAAAATGGTTGTTTTTTTTTAAATTTACAATTGCCTTGGGGAAAATTGAATTGGTTAAATGTTTTCAAAATGATAAAATAAGGCTTCTTCAGTCTTCAGTAAAATAATCCTTTACTGCACAAGTTAGGCTATACTGGGATAGAAATCCTTTAGAATTGCATTGTCATTACATTTTAAAATTAAGTGACATATTTTAACAGTTTTGATTCTAGTTTTCATACGATTAGTTTCCTGTAGCTCCGGAAATGCTATTCACCAATAAATCGATTTTACATCAACAAGCACTTTCTAAATCAAGTAAAATGGTGTCATTGAGCAGGAATGCACAGTGTGTAATTACTCTTATTGACAATTCATTGATAGAGATCAGATAAATAGTATTCAGTGCAACAGATGGTGTACACATAGCTAGTGTGGACCATACCATTATTCATCGGGTGTGGAGCTGTGTGGATAGTATTGGTGATACCATTCTGCTGAAGGGGATTAGAAGGGGGTTTCTTTCCGAGGGGGAAACCCAACTTTGGTTTTGGTAGGAGTGTACAGCTCCAATTTCTGAACATTGGGTCTAGGGAGCTGAGGATCATGCTGGAAAGGCTGTCTAGAGAACTAAAGTTACCCTGAAATTGACCCTTGAAAGCTAATTTTCTTAGGAAATTTGAGCCACTGTACTAAACATTTCCAAAATTTTACTTGAAATGAAGGTTTTGAGAACTGAACTTTCAAAAGAGAAAAAAGGGCATGTGAACTGAAGAATGTGCTTGAAATGGGGTCTAGAAAGCAGTGGACATGGTGTGAATGGGGTCTTCAAGATGCACGTACCCGTACCAAATATATACAGGCGTGATTATCTTCAGGTTTTTGCCTGAATTCAGGCAAAAATGCTTGGATCTTCACTGTACAAAAGTATTGGGAAATTCACATTTTCAGGCAAATTCAGGCAAAATTACAAAAAGCCATAACCATCCCTGATATATATGTCAATGCCTCCCCGGATTTCTTTCATACACCTGTTCCAGCTCTGGTATATATTTATAGAGAGAGACAGATGGAGAGTTAATATATTTTATGTAAACTATTAAAATTATGCTGATGTCCAGGAGGGAGATGGTTGGGGAGGGGCCAAGTAGATATGACATATTAAAACATGTCGGTTGGTCATTTCCATTGCTCATCCCTATTTGACATGTTAAATTTGGCAAGTAAGTTTGCATATTTCTCTTCTGATTGTGATAGTGTGAGTTGTGGCATGAGATAACTTTGATTAAGATTTTTCAGAATATTTATACCAATACATAGGTCAATATAGCCGTTTTGACTATTTCAGAGGACGGTTACTGTACTTAGTCATTTATTGTTTGAGCTAACACTAAAAGGTTTTAGCAGCTCTTGCTACGTGATATTAAAAAATGCTTGATTTACTTTTCATCTGTATAAATTTCATATTTCAAAGGTTTATTTTCAATTTCCATTTAATTATAATATACATGATAATAATAGTATGAAAGAAAAAGAGGCCTGTTTATAGTATCCATAATTGTATTGTGAATCTGTAGATTGTTCATTATTCCAATTTATTTACATATTCATAAAGTTGTTATCATAAACACGCCTTCCAGTTTGCAAAGATGTTCAGTTTCCCATCATACAATCAGATAACCATATGTTAATCAAGCCATGACGTCCTAAACAGGTCATCATTGTACCAGCCACGTGTTAGGGGAAATTGAGCTCCATCATATTTCATAATTAAGTGATTAATATACATACTGGTAGTCCCTGATGATTGGTTTGATGGTGAATCATCATGACGGTCGGCTGCTGCGATATCAATGTCATGGGGAAACTCAAGGAGAACAGTTACCCCCAGCCAAGGGTAGGCTTAGTTTGATATTTCCTCTCATTTTTTCAGTTGTTTGGGTAGATTTTCACAACATTGTCACTGTGTTAATTTATATATTACTAGTACCATACAACAGCTGTTGTTGTTATTATGCATATGGTTAGTCTTGCTGACTCGATTTTCATGACATTTCATTAATTTATATCATTTATGCACAAAACTGTGGCATATTTTGAGTATGCATGTACATGGATCATTTGTAAAGGATTTTATTGATTGTGGATACTAATTATGTATGCATTCAACTAAGATTAAGATAGTACTGCTTTGAAGTGAAACAAACATATTTTTGGATAGAAACAGATCTATTAAATACTTGCTGGATAATTTCATTTTAGTGCTTGGTCTTTACTTTCTCTGTCTACTTATGTCCAACAAGTAGATGACTTTCCTCCAAGTAGAAAAAGCTTATGCAAAACTATCGTAGACTTTTGTTGTTATTCCATGATGTAACTGTGGGAGCGAGTGGAACTTGCTCATGACTCATAGTGGGACATTAAGTGGTATTAAGTTTTATAAATTTTTTCTGAGTTAAAGACAACCTATTTCAGGAAATTTTGTTAAGAAATCGTGTAATGATCCCCTTGAGGAAACTTTAAAGAATAACAAGAAATTCTGATTTGCCCGGGCATCCCTGTATCAAAATTCAATAAAAATATATGACAGACATTTTACAAATGTGAAATTTTTCCTGCAATTTTGTTTTCATCGTTGAGTAAAATGAGTGTCATTTAAAAGATAAAAAAGCAATAAAGCTCCTAGCTTGAAAACAAATTATCTTGAATTTATTTGGAGTGACATTTTCACTTATGGATTTTTTGAAAAGGCAAATCAGATTATCAAATTGAAATGAAAATGTCCGAGATAACCTTTTTGGGTACTAATAACAAAAATCCAAAATTATTAAATTTTGAATATTTTTTAGCCAGATCCAATAAGTAGGGGACTTATGTGTTCAAAATTACCAGGGCTGCATTAAAATGGGTTTCTTCTAAGTAGCAAAACTTTTGGCCATAATGGCCCCATTTAAGAAATTTAGGTATTAGAAAACACAGATTTGTAAAAGGATATGGTAAAATGTTTGCTGAAACTTGATTTCTGACTGACAGGTGTGCTGTATAACGATGCTTTCTATGATTTAAAGTTTTATGATGCAACCCAGATTACCGTAAAGTTATCCCAATTTTCATGATATTTCCTTTGATTAGATAATGTTATTTGTAATGATGCTATTTTCCCTCTTTTTATGTTATTTTGAATCATTTGTCTGTCATAAATTATCAGCACCGGGATTTGATACAAATTGAGGTACCGTGGTGTTTCCCTTCAACAAATTGTATTATGTGCACACGGGTAAGTTGCTCCCACATTCCATCATACCCAGGTGAGCAAAGTTCATTAACCCATATGCATGTACAGAACTGGAGTAGATGGGTAGGATTGGTGGGTATGAGGTTGAGAGGAAACTTTATTTGCTGTGTTTGGTTGAAGGTTTTGAACTTTGGTTTTTGGGAATTGTGATATTTTGGAAATGGTAGTAGTCTATTAGTCTGGCCTCTATGTTTGATTATGGATGGAATTGTCATGTTGTCTTAACTCATTTCATCTTCATATTATTTAATCTCGGTGTCACTCATCAGTAAATGTGTGCACAGGATTTTTGACTGAGAGACACAAAATTGTTTTCCCCCAATTACTGCGCAAATGGTTTAAATCATAACTCATCACCCCTTAAAGTTTGTGTGTTAAAGGGCCTTAGGTCCCTGGCAGGGGCCACGTCCCATTACTCTAGCCTAGCGATAGCAATATGTCTGTGTCTTGAACTCACTAAATTATGAAATTTTGAATCTTACATGCTTTGAGTCAGATGGGACTTAAGCATAGTGCTACCCTTGCCCTGGAATGTCCTGGATTTTGTGTTTTAACCTTTAAAATGCTTGTTTTCAAGGGGCTTAAATTTGTAAAAGTTTTACTGCTCAGAATTTTACCAAATTTTCTGGTTTAAAGTATTAAAATCATTTACTTCTCCATTTACCCTGACAAATAGGTCAAACCGGGAATCCTTGAATTGTGGGGCACCTAACTGGAAGTTGAAGAGTGAAAAAAAGCAAATAAAAAAGGTATTGGGGTTGGGTCCATATTAAGATTTGAATAAACTTTTGAAAATGGTGTCAAGCTAGGTTTTAGACTGAATTGGACAAAAGGTGGGTAAGGACACTAAAGCAAAATATTAGTGTTGCTTCGCTTAAATTAGAACTAGACACAGGTTGATTGCTTGATTAGTAGATTAGTTTGGGTATAATAGCAAGTGAAAATGGTGCCGCAATCTTGCTTTTCTGATAATGTGAAAATGTGGAAAATTCTGGTTGCTTTTTCTAAGACAAATCATTTCTTTTAGCAGATGTTAAAATGAGAGGGTTTTTCTATATACTTAATGGTTTTTGGAAGTATAAATTGGTTTTGATAGTAGAGGTTTATAGGTCTTTGTTCAGTAGTTCCATTCTTCCATTTCACCTCTTAGTAGACTAACTTTGATCAATCAATGGTTAGTATTATGTAGAGTGAGTCTTCTTCATGTTTCCATACCTGCCAACTGTCCCTGTTTATAAGGATGTCTCTATTTTGGCCTTAACAAAAAGCCATGATTTTATTACGTGTCCCTCTTTTTGCAAAAAATTTGCCTATAGTATTGAATGTCTCTCTTTTAAAACATTTCTTATCATTTGTCCCTCTTTGTGAAATTTGAATGTTGGCAGGTATGTGTTTTTCATCTTCATGATAGTAAAGGTGATATATAGAGAGCAAAATGCAATGCTTTAAAAAGCGCTTTGCTGAAGCAACAACATTGGATGGCAAGGTTAAGCCAAAGAGAGATTTGTGAAGAGCTACTTGCTACTGTTGGATTATTGTAAACTAGTAGGGTACCCGCACTACGCGCGGGCCCCGCTAGCTAACTGGAACTCCCTTAAAATTCCGCAAGGGGCCAAATGCTATTAATGGTCAAATTTTGGTCCAGGTAGGGTCAACGGTTATATGGAGATACGCAGTGACCTTGAAATGACCTAGGGTGTTCTTGGGTCAAAGTTTTGGACAATTTCAAGATTTGACCTCAGATTGACCTTGGATGATCTTGACGGGGCCATTATCAAAATATTCAGGGGCCAATTGCTATGCATGGTCTAAGTTTGGTCCTGGTAAAGTCAAGGGTCATAGAGTTATGGCATGACCGTTTAAAGGACCTGGGATGTCCTTGGTTCAACTCTCCTGTCAATGTTGAGCATTGACCTAAAAATGAATTTTATTGACCTTTGACCTTGGATAACCTTAATCGGACCTCTATAAAACACTCAGGGGGCCAATTTCTATGCATGGTCCAAGTTTAGTCCAGGTAGGGTTAAGGGGTCTGGAGTTAAAAACTGACAAACAAACATACATACATACATACATATCACATCCCGTAGATTATAGTGATTATAGTATGATGTAAAAGATACCAACAGTATTCCGTTTCAAAGTACAACCATATAAAAAGTCATTGAACATCTGCTCATATTAATCATTTACAATGTGGTTTATATCCATAAATGTGGTTATTGTTTTGATCTAGGAAACAAAATAATAGAGGTCTATTTGTATAAATTTCAATAATTTGGAATATTTTATTTTTTTTCTAAGTGTGTCAGCTTTTTGTATTTCTGGGTACACATGCTTGTTCATAGGATCGTGAAAAAAGGGGGTTTTATGCGACCCATTTTGCAAATTTATGTTATTTGTTGCTAGTATGCAAAAAGGGTTAGTTTTACTGTAATCAAATGCATGAAATTTGAAAAAAGGGGTATGAGATGACTTAAGGTCCCAGAACCTAGCTAAATACTGACACAGTACTGGTAGCAACTGAGCTCGTCTCAGATATTGACCCTTGGATTGCTTTAATATTAATCATTTTTGAGAGATTGAAACCTCAGTACAACATGTATTGGAAAAACAACTTTTGTGATTTCATTTGAGGTAAATGGTTGCACTGAAAAATGTAGAGGATTTGTTTTTAACCTCAACAATTCTTGAATTTGCATAATAAAGGGGTCACTTTTTCATGTGAAAAACACAAAAAGGGTTACTTTTCAATTCATACAATACTGTTGCTAATTATTATTACGCTGCCATCAGGAAACCGTCACATTAATTTCGCTTCAACTAGGGTGGCTGCATGGCCGATGCGCACACCCCATCTGCACTTAGATATTAATGTTCCCCATAACAGCTCCCCAATATCGATGAAGCAATTGAGTTACGAGTTAAATGCCTTGCCAAAGGACATAACCCGTTGGCCATAGTGACCTATTGATTTGAAGTCCTGTACTGTTCCACTATACCACCCAAGCTTTACTTTATCAATGTTTCTGAACATTAAAAGGATATTTTGAAATTTGAATCAGCTTAGAGAATATCGTTTGTGTTATTCTTATCCACAAAAAAACAAACAAAAAACTGTAGGCCTACATACATCATTCTATTCTCTGTGTGAAATTTTGTGAAAACTGTGTGAAAATCTGTATTTCAAGTAAATGGAGTAACATTTTTGTGGCGTCTAATTATGTTTGTTGGAAAGAGAGACACATAAGAACAACTTTGATGCGTTTTTGAAGTCACTTATGTAACCCTTAAAAATGATCACAGTTTCCATATACTTCAGATTTTCATGAAACTTGAACAAAATGGTCTTAAGGTAGGAGCAAACAATTAACTCCTATGTTAATACCTCGAAAGCTATTTAAGGTTATTATTAGTAGTAGTAGTAGTAAAGTAATCTTTATTCAGGGTTTTAAACTCATATCAGTTACAAAACTGGTCTCCCATGAGACCCT
>JXSR01S023401.1:1858-14602 GCA_000969725.1 Ophiothrix spiculata | reverse complement strand
TGTATTAATAAATTTTAAATAATGTAATTTTTACTTGCCAAATTGCCCAATTTAATATAAAAAATGCACTAACAAAATGCTATAACCATAATTGCAAGCAATATGTTAATGCGCGTATCGGCTTGCGTGTCTAAGTTTGTTGCGTGCGTAATGCCGTGCGTGAAAGTGACGCGGCTACACATTGCACAGAAAACCCGTAAATAGTCTTTCAAAACCCGTAAATAGTCTTTTAAAAAACCCTATTTACGGGTTTTTCTCTAGATGGTTGAAACTATTTGAAATAATGTCATAGGGTTTTATTTGAATTTATTAATACAGTATATAAGGGTTAATGCCTCCTGATTAGTCCTGAGACAACAAAGTTTTGTTATGCCCATGATATATTAGCAAGACGCGTCTAGCTAGACGCTAACGGAGACGCAAAGGTTCGAATTATTTTAACTTGATAGCGTCTGGTTAGCGTCTTCAAAGCGTCTAAAACAAAACTGCATGCTAGCTGCGTCTTGCTAGTTTATCATGGGCTTTATTTTATGAAAACTTAAAATGGTAGTTAAGGAATTATATCTACAAGACTAATAAACCAATAAGCTTCAAACAAAACACAGAAATTGTTTCAAGTAATTCACCTTCAAAATTGAAAGTTATTTTTTGAAAACCTTTTACTAAAAATCATGCATTTTTAAAATTGCATAATTTCTTCTTTTTAAAAAACTTTTGCTGTTTGGGCTGCATGGCTAATGGGCACTCTGTCACTACATTGTTTGCAATATGAACAGGATACAATTGGCACAAGAATTTTTATTTTGCGGGGATCTTGGTTTTATTTTTATTAATGCACAAATAAAAGTTCTGCTTACTGAAATGTTATTTAAAAAGGATTGTATATAAAACATGCACAGTCAGTTGGTATTAAATACACACCCTTTACAGTAGCACTAAAGTTTTTACATTTTGCAGGGAGTTTTGTTTTAAGGGTTGAAAATCAAATATGCATGACCAAAATTTGGCATTTAAAAGCACCACTAATCTTTGATACATTTGTTGTTTATTATTTTGTCTATTTAGTAATATGAAAGAAAGAGGGTGGAGAAGAGTGTAAATAAAATATGTAAAAACTTCACTACACTTTATCATTATTAATGTTATTGTTAAAAAGAATGATTTTGCAAAATACTTGCAGCCCTCATCGTTTTGTTAGTCTTTGTTGTGCCCATTGAGTGTTGGACCTGGGAGAGGAATTTTAAGGTGACCGTTGTTTTAATTTAGCCATTTCTTCAAAACTTTTAAGTCTAACCTGCAAGGTTTGATTTTCTGTGACGTAAACATGATACTTTATCAACAAAAACGACATAACCTATTATAAAGCCTACAAACTTATTGAGCAGTCCATGTGTGCATGAAGCCATTCAAATTGTACAGTGTACTTGCTATTTCATAGATACATAATAATGTCTCGTTCCTCAGTATTTGAGTTGATAGTCAAAGCCTTCCTAGCGACTGCCATTATCTGTTTCCATGCATCCACTTATCTATTTGCAAGATAAAATGTCTTGTTTATTTACTATGCTGTTTTTACTGTTGCTAATTTAGTTATGTTTCTTTTATCTTTGAATAAATTTGCTGACTTTCCGCCTCAAAGCAGAGCTACCAGGTCTGTATTTTTAGCATTTTTATTGCAACATTTGCATTGCTGGGGTGTAGTTTTATTTACTTGCTAATTAGATTGGAACTTTGTAGCTTGGTATGATGTTTATCTAAAACTTATAGATATTTGGGTTTATTTTGTAGGGTTTATTTAGCATGTTTTGAAATATAAGTCATGTATCATTATTGGAGTAGGGGTTATTTTTTTATAATTTTTAGTTTGTTGTTGGTGGATTTGCTGTCTGTTTTTAGTTTCTTAATCTGGTTTAAGTTCAACCTTTCCTCTGCATACAGTAGTAGAATTTTATAGTGAATGCGACAAATATGATAGTAGTAGAGTGCATGCAAAAAAGATACAAATAAAGCGGAGATGACTCCAGTAGCATAGGAAAACCCAATTCTTCAACTGGTGAATCCAATGTGGAGATGAGCACTTATAACCTGTGAAAAATACATGGCATCCCATTTCCCTGTAAGAGTGCATGATTTTTCAAGATTTTTATGTTATTATGGTTATGAGCTTATATATTGGATACCAGTATTGGCTTATTTTGTGATAGGTCATGGGAAGTAATGGTAGCAAAATTTGCTGCATACATTTCCCACAATGCATCATTGTATTAATGATCAATTTATCTTCAGTTAAGTGTGTGAATATCTCAGATATCTTTGCTTTGATGTAGATCACATTTGGATCTAAAGGTGACATTTCAATAGTTAATCTCATGGGAGGGGGTCACCGACCATCTAAGCGTGCTATGACCTCATTTTCCCTTTAATGGTCAATAATTTGACCATTTTTCGTGTTGTATGGCGCTTATCGGGAAAACAATGCAAAAAATGACAAGTGCGCGCATTGTGTTTTGTAATGTAAATTTGACTTGTAGATACCATGAGCCCTTTTTGTCATAATTATCCTGCCATTGACCAACAATGGATTCTGTAACACTGCCATCTGTTGGTGAAACTTTACACTGTGATCATCTTTAAAATAGAATACTCGTATAGTTTTCATTAGATAAGGAACATTGGCAGGGGAAAATTTAGGTATAATGTAGTTTTACTTCTATACTTTGTAAATCTTGAGGTATGCAACAAGCAGTAGATTAATGCACATAAACCAGTATGACCATAAGGGGATCTTAATCAATCCTAATCAGTCATTACTAGTCTCTTACACAATAAAATACCACCAGTTCACAATGTTGTAGAATACAAGGGATCCTGGGCAAGAGATATGCTATGGATCTTGTAACAGAGTCTGATTGCTTGTTGCATACTTCAAGGTTTATAGAGTATAGTGCACATAATCATAAAATTCACTCTTCAGAAGATTGACCGTGGTTGTACACAAAAATCATTGAAAAAGGTATGATTTTCACTACTTGTCATTGAAGTTGACGGTTATCAAGGATATCACAATTGCACTCAATAACGGTATCTAAATCGTACATCTGTGAAAACATTAATGGTCATATCGCTCATTCCGAAAAATCGGGTGCCAATGCAGTTGAAAAAAAATGAAAAAATAAAGTTGCTCAAATATTTTTCTTTTAAGCGTTTTTTATTTGTAAACTAGTCATGGACATTGAATCCAAGTGATTTGTCAACACCACTTCTATATTTTTTCTGTTACAAAGACTTACCCATTTTTACATGGTGGGCAATGGGTGAGCTACGTTACCTGCTCAATTTTTAAGTATTGATACTCGCCAATTTTTTGCATTCGTAGGCAAGTGTATCCTTCATATGCACTGTTAGTGCATAGAAAAGTCATGAAACGGTAGTTATAAGTTCTGTAGAGGTCAGTAGTAACGTAGATCACGGTAACGTAGCTCACTGTTTTTGCATGTTTTAATGCGCAAAACATACATTAGACCATTTACTTAGTAAATTCTAATATAAACGAAGTAGTAGTGTATATCTCTATCACATACTAAAATGGAATTGCTGCAATGCCTATGGTTACTGAGATATATGGTTACGTAGCTCACATTTCTTAACATGGTCGGTTCAAATTTTCATGTTCAACACTTTCTTTCATCAAACATGAATAAATTTGACATTTTCTATTATGGTTTTCAAATTCACTGGAATGTTTGCTGTCAGAATACTTAAATTTTGTTGGAATTGCTGTTTTTCCCCATCAAATAATGGTATGCCAAACTTAAGTAACGTAGCTCACACGATGTTGGTGGAAAATGAATTTCATTTTTGAATTATGGAAAGATGTCATCAAATTTGGAAATCATTGTTCAGATACAAAATGCTGATCGTTTATCTGTTTAAAAATTATAATAGGCTTGAAAAAGTATTATATACTAAAAGAAAATGAGCATGTCCAAAAGTAACACTTTTGCGATGGAAACTCATTTTTAGCTATTTTTCACGTTTTTTGCTACTTTGAAGGCATAAATCAGAGTCATAATGGCATTAAAAGTATGACAAACCATATATGACCAAGTAGATTTTGACAAGCCCTACCCGAAAATTGCAGTATTGGAAGAGATAAAGGCACTGGAAGGTTTTTGTGGACAAAAGAACGTAAAACATGCTATTGGCACCCGATTTTTCGGAATGAGCGATATGTAGTTGGATATTTACTGCTTTTATTAATCATAATTGTTTTCTACATTTTTTGCTTATTTCATATGAACAATGTCATATATCTACTCAGAATTTCAGTTTATTTCATACCCATTTCTCCCCCCCCCCCTCCCACTGCTTTTGTAATATCCTAAGTCTTCCAAGTCGCAAAGTCCCAATCTTACAACATGTAAAATTTGCAGTTCAATACACCCACAGTGTATTTTTTTCTGTTGTATACCATTTAGGGGTATATTTGGCAATTAGAAATAGTGGCAAACCGGCTGGTATCACCTGCATGGGTTGCCATGATCTCTCAGATTTTACACCATTTAGGGTCCTTTTCAGAAAGCGATGATGGATGGGTATATATTTTCCTTCATATGGCTTCATACTTTGTGTTGTTTAAAATTTTGCATTTTAAATTTCAATATTAGGTAGCTATTACGGTAAGAAAATCCAAGAACAATAAAGACTGTGTTTTATAATAAGCAGGTCTATTAAACTTAGACTGTGTTTTATAATAAGCAGGTCTATTAAACTTTTAACCTGTTCCAATATCTTGAACCTCTTTTGGTGATTTTTATGTTGCTCAGTGTGTAATAAATATGTAAATGTTTAAATTATGAAAGGGTTCACATTTTTGAAGTTCGTTGGTTCTCTCAAATCAAATCCCAGTTTCAAACTGTTACATATTTTTGTATTAGATTTAGTTTAGACTCAAGTTCTGGCTTGCTGAAATTATGCAGTTTCACTTTTCTTTAATGTATGACAAGATGACTTAGATTTATACCAGAAATGTGGTATTTATAGTTCAGCACCTAGGCTAAGATATTTAACCCAGACAATCCCCTATGCTCTTGCATTTACAAGGCAAGTTTAATTAATAATTTCCCCAGGTTCACAACTAGCAGGGCTTGAACTCACAGCCTTCAGTTAATGAGCACTGTTCTGCTAGACCACATGGGTGTATACGCCGGGAAAGTAGTGACGTCATAATTTATGTTAATCACCCAACACGTGCGTTTTGGACCCAAACAAATGATCATGTCCACTGATCATACGTACTACACAATAGGCACACGTAAACATACAATTCATTTTTCTCGGTTGGAAGACGAAAATAACGACAGGGGTCCCTTCCTGGCTTGTAATCACAACCTTCAGCATAATAGTTATGGTATAAAATCGGAGTCGGACTTTTTCCCCCATAGACTTAATGTGTGGCAAAAATGGTCACACCGTTTGTTTGGGTCCAAAACGCACGTGTTGGGTGATTAACATAAATTATGACGTCACTACTTTCCCAGCGTGTACACACAAATGAGAAAGTTCACCTTACAGTGAAGTGACTCTTTAAGAAACAAACACCATTTTGATTCTGTATTATCAAGCCTAATTTGTTTATTTTTCATCATCCATAATTTTTCAGGTTGGCATGAAGCATTCCGCCTCATTAACAGACATCATAGTCGACACTCATAGACGTAAACATTTAGCCTATTTGATGGCCGAGCAAGGTGCAATCGTAAACCCAGAATCAACAGGCAATCTTCCAAAACAAGTAAGTCTGTAGCAGAGATTCCGCGTATTTAACAGACATCATAGTCGACACTCACAGACGTAAACATTTAGCCTATTTGATGGCAGAGCAAGGTGCAATCGTAAACCCAGAATCAACAGGCAATCTTCCAAAACAAGTAAGTCTGTAGCAGAGATTCCGCGTATTTAACAGACATCATAGTCGACACTCACAGACGTAAACATTTAGCCTATTTGATGGCAGAGCAAGGTGCAATCGTAAACCCAGAATCAACAGGCAATCTTCCAAAACAAGTAAGTCTGTAGCAGAGATTCAGCCTCTTAAACAGACATCATTGTAGACACCAACACATGCGATCTGGTTCCAAACAAAAATACAATATAAATTATTCCCCGTAAATTTAAAAATGCCTACCTATTTGTTTGGAACCAGTGGCTCAAAGCGTCCCTCGCAATGAATGATTTGCATAAATTATGACATGTCACTTCTGCAGTGCATTCTTGACCTTGAGTTTTGACCCCAAGGAGGAGGCCTCATTTTTGTATGTTGGCTGGGAAAAGAAGTAACATGGCACTGCCTGAGATCTCAGCTAAACTTTAGCCTAGTCAGCCATGTTTTTGATAAATACCAGCTGTATGTTGTTGCGATTACAATAATGCATATTTTTCATTTATTTCAGCACATACACAAAAGGCAGTTACAAAGAAGAAAGTCATTTATGGGCAGTTTGCAAAATGTATTCGGTAAGAATAAAATGCTTATGATCATTAACTCGTGTTTCCTGAGAAATGAGACTATAGTCTGTCATAAACCATGTGATGAAACTGATGTGGCACAGTCTATTTCACATGCGTACAATAACTCTAGATAGTTACAACACTAGAATTGACAAAATGGAGGAGGGGCGAACCAATGGCAAAAAAACCAACTGTGAGCAAACAGTTTTTGAGTAAAAATGATCCATGGAAAAATCATGGCAAAATTTTAAATAAATGTACATTCCATTATGCTCTTGAAATGAAACAAAATCAGTACACTTGCAGTGAATTTTGATTGTTTGCCAATTCACTCGGGCCCCTACAGGCCTCATGAATTGGACATATTAAAATTGATCATGCTTGCATTGATTTTGTCTCATTTCATTTGAAACATGAGATGCGGATATATTAACCTATAAATGGTAAATATTATATGGATGGTGAATAACAGATTTCTTATTTCTTTCCTTTTATTTCCAGGTCAAGATGAAAAGTCAGACGATTTAAAAGCCAAAAACATCAAACAAACAGAATTAGTGTCAGACCTAAGAGAAGCCATCTTGAAAATAGGCAGACATTTCCAAGCTATAGACCCAAAGAACACCAAAATTGTAAGTCTTCTCTATGATTAAAAAAAGAAATAGCTATAAATACTCATTAGTAAGCAGTTTTCAGAGTTGACAGTTAAAAGAATTTATAAAGAGGACTCTCTGCACATTACCACTCTGTTGTTACTCATGCAGCCCAGGGAGGGGGGGGGGGGGGGGGGAGGGGTACTTACATTGACAAGGTATAGATATTTTTTAAGACACCCCCCGGGCCATACAGTACAATTTTTGTACAACCAAATTTGTTTGGAAGTAGAGCCGATAGCTAGACATGTCCTGTAAGTCCTGTGCATTTTATTTTAATCGTGTCCATTTCTATGTAGCATCTGTTGTGACTTGCTCTGAGCAAGGTATGCCGATTTTCCCTCTGAAAATTCTAAATTAAAATGCCGGAGGTACAATAAGGGCATGTTCACACATGAGCATTTACTCATGACTCTTTTACCCGCTCATGAGCCACTCAAGGTGCATCGGTGCCGATTCCAATTGTGAACGCAATAAGAAAGTGTCTCGCTCTTGACTATAATGATTTTAAGTCACTTGCCTTGTGGGTGTCTTACTCACGTGCCATTGTCGTTAACGCGCAAGTTGTTTTCATGTGAACGCAATTGCTAAGTTGACTCACTATTTTGCTGCTCACGACTTATACGCAAAACATCCTGTAGGTTAGACACAAGGATCAAAATTGAGTACTGATGCACCTTGGAAAGTAATCAGTGCCATCAGTAATATACCTATTTATTATGTGTGAACACAGCCTTAGTTACCTACCATGAACAACAATCCAAGATGGCAACGGCCATCCTGTAGGTTTAACATAGCAGTCAAAATGTGTACCAACTCACCTTGTTTAATTTGAATAACTTGAGTCACTTGGAAAGTAATCACTGCCCCATCAGTAATATAGCTATTTTTGTCATTTCATGACCATAGTTTCAACCAGAGAACCGCAGGTCACTACATATTAGTATATTAACACTTGTAAAATTTCACAATTTCCTTTGTTACAGTCACTTATTCCAGATTACTCACTAGAAAGCCACCAAAAAGACCATGAACAGTTTGTCAACGTCACAAGAAATAGGAGACGAAGAGCAAAGGCCCTGCTGGATTTTGAGAGGCATGATGACGATGAACTCGGCTTCCGTAAAAATGATATCATCACAGTAAGTATCGCGTGTTATTTTCCATGGGAGGAAAACAGCATCATGAAAAGTACATGTTGCAATTCCAATCTTGACCATCATAAAAAGCGTAACATTGGAAAGAGAAATTGAAATACAAGTGGTACCTTAACCCTGAAAGACCAGCCGAATCTAACAGCTGGGAGGGGTGGATTCCGCCCCCCCCCCCTCAGAAACCAATTGATGAAACATCAAGTGTGTGGTACATATGGATAGCTATGACCCTTTCGAGTCCATTGGTTCCTGAACAAATTCAAAACATTTGTATGACGTCACAGTGACGTCATGTCAAGAACACAAAAATCACTATAGAATTGCCAAAATCATGTATTTTTGCCATTTTTTCTAGGAAAACTTACATTTTTTAACAATGATATGTGCCAAAAGTATGCTTACACATGTTCTTCAACATAGCTGAAGTGTATCCTGAAATGATTTGTGTGTATAAAATTTCAATGACAAATCAGTTATTCGGTGTACCAAGTGCGCTATTATGCAACACCGCGTCATAAACCTAGGATTCTACCCCCTGGCTCTTGTAGGGTTAACAGAACACTATTTTCTGATTTTGAGACATTTAAATCTATCATATTCATGTGCTGTAAAGAAAATGAAGTTAGAGTGCCAAAAGTCATAACTGCTTATCATTTTTAATATATTTTTTCAGATTATCTCGCAGAAAGATGAGCACTGTTGGGTTGGGGAAATCAATGGGTTACGAGGTAGGTACAGATTACAGTTGCTATCACACAACTCTGGCAACTAATTGGTAATTTGACTGAGAATGTGGCTATCGAATCAGTCAGAGGCTATTGCTTGTATACACACAATTTGGTAAAAAATGTAAGATGCATATTGCATTGTAGTCAAGGAATTGTAACGTGCGACCACATCACCGCGTGGGGTCACTATGCAATCCTACAGCATCGGTCCATTACGTGGTGCCAGTGTGGTGCAATCCCATAACTTAGCCAAAATTTAAGAATGCAAATAGTCCCGTTTTCTATCTGTACTTCAATGTATATCACAGATTTAAACTAAGGATTCCAAGCCAAGCTATAAGCTGGTTAAGCGGGTTAGTGTAGCGGTATTTCCCTTGCTTTGCACCAATGAGTCTCGGGTTCGATTCCCGGTCCCGGTGCTGTATGTGCATTTGGTTTTTCAGTCCATACTCGCTTCCGCAGGTTTTTCTCCGGGCACTCCGGTCTTCCTCCTGCATCTAAAACTGTCAACTGATAATAATTCCATCATTGTCTGCCCCACCCAGGTTATGGGAAGCTGCAAAAAGGGTAAATATTACAATCTCAGTACCGATAGGATGTAGGATGTGCTCTGAATTCGGAAGCACTCACTAAATGAAGTAAATTGATTGTGACGATTTACCTGCAGCGAATCATAAGCGGTTTGATCAAAAGGATCTATGGTCCAAATGGAAAATCGCTATAGAGAAGCCGATATTATTATTATTATTATGTATAATCAAAAGACATTTAGCAAAAGCTATAGATAGACTATAGATAAGATTTAGCTTCAGCAATTGCCTAAAAACATATACACAACATTTTGCTTGGATTAATACATTTTGCTTGTTTGTGTTCAACCCAGACAAGCAAAAGGTATCTTACAAACAATAGACAGATTCTCATTTGCTTACAAGGAATTGGAAATTGCTTTTTCTACCTTGTAGTAGTTTTCAGGTGCAAACGTTTCTGCAAATCAGTCTGTATCATCTCTAAGCAGTTTTCAACAAATAACAACACAGCTCTAGTATACAATACCTCAGTATGTTTAAAGGGGCATTGGACAAGTTCAGCATCATCCCCAAACTTTTCACCAAACATTTTGAGATTTTTGCATCATTTGAAGTATTAGTGGTAAAAATGACAGCATGCAAAGTTTCATTGTCAAATTCAAACCCTATTTATCAAAATATTTAGATATTCTATTATTTTTAATTATCGTTGTCGACAACGATAAATACTGCCCTCTATAGTTAAATTTCTAAAATTGGCCTTTTCATGAGATCTAATGAAAATTTACAATTTCTTTTGATTTTTCTGCAATCTATGATGTGAAAGGAATGTTTTACAAACAAATCTTTGGCTCTTTCTCATTGTATAGCAACAATAAATACGTTTAGAGAATAGCCTCATACCCAAAATCAACAAATACAATAAAATTCAATTTTTTGACTTTTTTGAAGGTCTTGAACAAAATTTTCCCAATATCTGGTAATTGACTGCTATTTTCTGACACAGGAAGTGTAAATCATCCACAAATTTTTTTTCAACATTTTGTCCAATGCCCCTTTAATATAGCACAAATATAGCAAAAATGAATGTGTCGCAATGGTACGCTCCTCTGATAGGGTTTTATTAAAATATTAGTAATTGTTACATGTTTTTGATAAGCAAAAGGTTCAGCTTTCTTCTTCTTCCAATTAATTCTTTATGAATACAAATGAAAGCATTTACTGATCAGACTAGAATTTACTTGAGAGAAACTAGCAATAGCATGTGCGACCTAGGTTTGTCACAAAAGATGTTCCAGAGATGTTAATCATATTAAAAATTTGTTCAAATATGCCACAATTTGGCATATTTTTAGCTTGATTTGGCACAGTTTAGCACATATTTATGTTGTTTTCAAGATTTTCAGGATTTTTCCTTAAAGCCCATTGTACATTATGATCAAGAATCAGAAATACCTATATGTAGTCTCATTCACAAATACATTTTCTTTTATAGGTTGGTTTCCAGCAAAGTTTGTGGAGTTACTTGACGAGAGAAGTAAAATGTACACACAAGCAGGAGATGATACTGTTACGGAGACTATCACAGACCTTGTGAGAGGAACGTAAGTAAAATAGTGCCTAAGACAGAAATCATAAGGGAGAGGGCTGTATTGTTATAGTGCTTTTTGATTAGAGAGAAAACCGTACATTACTATTGTTATTTGATTTAAAAGTGATTCTCCATCTATCATGAATCTATCTTTTTATCAGCTATTTTCCAATTCAAATTTAGCCAACTGTTGAATGGACATCTGTAACCATATTGGCCATTCTGTGTCAAAGCCCTAAAATGAAAAATGAGATTGGAGTTAACCATTAAGCCAAGCAAGTCACTTGATAGATTTTATGCTAGACAAATCTAGGAAACTAAACTTACTGTTTAGCTTTCGCCTTCACAGGATGAAGACTTGATCACAACTGGCTTGGTCTGTTGCTTTTCCTGGGAGTCTTAACAGTAGTCTTTTTCACAGGTTTAGATGTTATGAGCAACGAATCAAATATGTGATCTAGAGTGATGCTTCCTACATCATGGTTTATTCTTTTGTTCCCCCTTTTGCGAATCCAGATGGGCTCTCTGATTTTACGGCTAACTCGGTTATTCTGAATCACGTATTTGATTTATTATAATTGATGTTTACCCGGAGCATAATATATAAATATATACTGGCTTGAAGGTCTCTGGTTAAAACTATGGACCTGAAGTAACTAAAATAGCTATATTTTAGTCACTGAAGGACCATAGTTTTAATCCAGAGATCTGAAAAATGTCAGTATATATTTGTTTTATATACTGTATTAATAAATTTCTAAAATTCTTAAATAATGTAATTTTTACTTGCCCAATTCCTGAATTTAATTAATCTTATTAAAAAATACACTATCTTATTAAAAAATACACTAACAAAATGCTATTTTGAACACGTATGGGCTTGCATGTCTAAGTTTGTTGCGCGCGTAAGTCCTTGCGTGAAAGTGACGCGGCTATAAATTGTGCAGAAAACCCGTAAATAGTCTTTCAAAACCCGTAAATAGTCTTTTCAAAAGAACTATTTACGGGTTTTTCTCAAGATGGTTGAAACTATTTGAAATAATGTCATATGGTTTCAACACGCTTAAATTTATTAATACAGTATATAATAGTCATTAATTTTGAATCTTAACCAAAAGTCACTCTAGTCATTCAGATTCCCTATGGAAGCAAATGGGACATAGCTTTTCATTATTTGAATCCTTATGTTTTCATCAAAAGAGATATTTTATGCTTTTGGCAAAAAAGGACACTAAAGGTGAATTTGCCAAAATTAATATTCATCTACTAATGGCTATTTTTCTTGAATTATTGAATAAAACATATTTTGATTTAAATACAGTTATTTGAAGAAACTGATTTCATGTTCAAGTTCAAGAACATTGCATATGACATTTTTGTTGCATTTCGTCGTGTGAGTGCAAGAAAGTCGTATCTGCATTTTGGTCATTTTACAGAAGAAACATTTTTGTGTCTGACAAAGATATTGTTAAAAACATTATTTTCAGACGACGGTGACCGCGTAATAAATTGCCTGTTTACTCAGATTTGATGCGTGTTCATCCGTGGTATCGCCCGTATTTTTCAATGCGTAAATAA
>JXSR01S023397.1:28497-39414 GCA_000969725.1 Ophiothrix spiculata | reverse complement strand
GTGAAACAAAAATCAATCAGTGTGTAAATTTAATAACATGTCGGTATAAATGAAGACGTTGAAACCATCATATAAATGAAGAAACAATTTAGTCGTTTAAAAATCCACTTAAGGAGAAAATCTTGCATATACTCGTATATGCATGTATGTTGAGACAATGCGCTATATTTTATTTATGTTTACCAGGCAGGCTTACAAGATTGATCTATCAAAAATGCTGATACTCGGGTTATCCTCAAGCCGGGGAAGGCTATTAAATTATACAGGAGAATACACATGAAAGCTGATTTTGTAATTTGATAAGATAGATGCAATTGTAGCTTACATAATGCGTATAATTTGAAATACTTTATGTTCTTGGTGCACATACAAGAACAAAAATTATTAAACATCTAATTTGACGCATTATATAGTCATAACATTTGTTTGATCATTACAAATGTGATCATAGAGTATGAAAAGCAAAAATATAGCGACCCAATTCTATTTCGTATCTCACTTAATCGCGTTTTTGAAAGAAACGGATAAGTGCTTGTTTTACCTGTCCGAAACCGGATTGAACAACTGTCGGCAATGAATTGCACGACAATTACCCCTTTTTTCTGAGACTAAAAATGTACACGTGTCATTGATTTATTAACCTAATTTGTAAACATTCTCAACTGTTAAGATTTCCTTGAAAACAATGTTTTATTATATAAAAATACGATGAATATATAAAATCCTTTCTGTTATTCTTGAAATATTTGCCCGCTTATTAATCAAAAACTTTGTAAACTTAAATTAGTAAAAATATTGAAATATTTTGTATTTCATATTGAAACAACTTAAAGGGGCAATTCATGATCCACTTTTCACCCTCAAGGTCACTTCCATCAAAATTGAGTTTTTGCGCTTATAAGAATCCTCAGCTATATGTTACGATTCCCAAACCATTCTTTCATGTGCTTGCAGTTTTGAGAAAAGTGGGAAAATACACATTTTCTAATTATTGTCGGGGCCCGACAGTAATTACAACACATTAGCTTATGGGGATTTTCAAAATGCTGAAAAAGCTTGTAGCTTGGAAACGAATGGTCGGAATCAAGTGAAATTTTCAGTGTACATTTATGTTGTACTCTTCTTTTTATTTAGATTGAAAAGAGGTAAGGTCTTTTTCCATCAAAATCATTAATTGCACCTTTAAACCTCATTGAGTTGCTAAACAACCACAGAAGAGAATCAACTATGAGCTGACTTTCATAAACAAGATTGATGACACGAAGTATGATATGCCGTTTTTTTCTTTGTAACCACCAACACAATCGATCATCTATTCCTCATCTTAATATCAAAATATCACATATATTTCATATTCAATATAAGGTTAACGTAGCTAATATACGAAATAAGATGATTAATCTTCTATTAAAAAACCCAATACTATATGAAACAGTTGTAACAAGAATTATGAGTTTGGGAACATATTTTCTTTATGGTTACACGGTGAGTGCTTATGCAGGTAAATAGCTCTCAATATAATCTTTTCTAAACTACTTTATACGAGTTTTGGAGGGACCCATTTTCTGATTCCTATACGCTGAATTTCGTTATTCCCTCGCTAATATAGATGAGTTATAGAGTGGGGAATTATTCTGATGCGCCCATAATTTGTTTTAAGGTGTTTGGTCCATGAGAGATCCGCCCGAAGAATTTTTGTATAAATCGGCATGAATGATATTTTATCGATGTAGAACCGATTTTTAAAATAAAAATTGGGGGTCACCGGACTCATTTTTGCATGAGAGTCGGTTTAAAAACAGCATTTTTGGAGGGTTTTTTTGGGGGAAATTAGTACAGGGGTAGGTGAAATTATTAAGTGTTGATTCAAAAAATCTGCCCGAGCATTTTTGTTAATTTTTTCACAAAAGTTGCGCACAAGTATGTTCTTACAAATAACAAATACAAATTGGGGGTCACCGACTTAGTTTGTGAGAAAAATAATAAAATATGGCAAATTTTTGCTTCAAAACACTACTCAGAGTATATGCGCATGCGTATTGCTGCACTTACCTACTCGGAAAGTAGCGCGTACTGGTACGCGTGGACGGCGCGTGGACCAAACACCTTAAAGTATTATACGGGGTGATAAACCATATAAGAATAAACGAACAATACATTCGCATCATGTTGGACCTCTTTGTGTGTGGTGCAAAAGACTTTTAAAAACTCTGCCTCTAATTCCTTTTGAGGCTTAGTATTGCTTTTTTGTAATTTATATTTAAAAGGATTGTAATGTTGTGAAGTGTCTAACAAATGGCACATCAGAGAACATCATCCAATGATTTAAAGGAGCAATGATGATTTTGATGTGACAAAAACCTTGCCTCTTCTTTATCTAAATAAAAAGATAAGTACCGGGGTACATCATAAATATATACTGAAAATTTTACTTGATTCCGACTGTTCGTTTCCAAATTACAAGCTTTACAGCATTTTGAAAATCCCCATAGGCTACTGTGTTGTAACTGCTGTCGGGGCCCGACAATAATTAGAAAATGTAAGCACATATGAAAAAATGGTTTGGGGAATGCAATATATACCAGTTGAGGATTCATATAAGCTAAAAAACTCAAATTTCATAGAGATGACCTTGAGGGTGAAAATTGGATCATGAATTGCCCGTTTAAGGTCATTAAGCAAAGCATGGATCCGTTACACGCGTGATTTCTTGTGACCAGTATGGTAATGTTAAAAGTACAAGTACCACTCATGATCTTATCGATATGTTGTATATGCAAGGTATATCTGGCATTGAAAAAAATCCAACTATGCTACTTTGGTGGCAGTTGACTTCACTAAAGCATTTGATGGAATCAATCACACTATTTCAGTTACAAAAGTTACCTCCTCTGGAGTGAGACCATCCACTGTTCTGACGATCGGTATAGTTTCTTGTCAAATCGTACGCAGTGTGTGAAGTAGAAAGATCAGATTTCAAGCCTTTAACATGTTTAATGTATGTATTCCGATCACTTTCACTCACGAAGTCAAATTGGAGATTTTGATGCCAACATTTTATGTTTCTCATAACCCCTGTAAAACTTCACGCGCATATTATGTTTCATTGAAAAGATATGGTCAAAAAAGTGCTGAATAACTGAAATATGTTGTTAACAAACATAAATATTCTATATGTTTCTATGGGTCACACTCTCAGACACATATTTGCCTGTAGCATTAATTCGGCCCAAGTTATGCGAATACATCTTTACATTTGCTTTATGTGGGTGATGATCCGTCATTCAAATGCAGAAAAAGTGTATGTTAAATTTGTCATCAGATCGCATACCTTTAAAACTATCACATGTGGTGTTCCCCAAGGCACACAACTTGGTCCTGGTATTTTTACTGTGATGGTAAATGACGCTGCCTAGACAACTTCTGATCGATGGAAATGTGTTGATGATCTCACCCTGGCGGAAGTCATTGATGCTAAAACAATTCATCAGCTCCAGCAACATCTTGATGCTCTGGATGGTTGGTGTAAGATCTTTGGATAATTGGTGTAAGATAATTGATATGCTTCCCAAGCTTAGTTTATGTCAAGACTTACATATAATGTTTTTTGAAAACTCGTGTTCAGATGCCACAACTATCCCTTAGGGGTGAGGTCCTTGAAGTTGTTGATCACTTGAAACATTATCGGCCTTGAGGTTTAAAACAATCTTGGATGGGATATTCTGGTTAACAACACGGTGTCCCGTCCCAGTAAGCGTACACTATGGCATCTGGCCATAACTAAGTATCAAAACCATCGATTGAAAAGGATTAAAAAAAAAACACGTACAGTTAAAATCATCCTCGGCAATAACTATGTCAACTATGAGTCTGCTCTTCATGACCTCAAACTTACCAGTCTTGCTGATCGCAGGAATGAATTGGTTGAAATTTGGGCAGCAGGTCCTCAATTCAGAAAGGCTTCGATATTTGTTTCCTATACAGAGATCCGTGGACTACAACCTTTGTCACAGAAACAGATTCTCTCAACCAAGATGTAAAACTGACATGTTTCAAAAACAACAACTTGTGATGCTAGTCGGCTATTTGTATACCGTCAATTCTTTTTATATACACCGTTAACCTACATATCGTTTGAGTAATAGCCCTCCTTAAAAATCATAAATGTATGTAGACTTGTGATTAATTGCAATCTTTCATTAGATGGGATGTTGACTTAAGCTTACATTTAGCTATTTTAAGTTCATGAACAATCATTATAATCGACATGTGAGTATATCCCGTCAGTATCAAGTTCATTTCATACACTTGAAACACTATATCAACTTATTATTTCTAGATAATTACCTGATGCCATGAAACGAAATACTTTGCTTTTTAATGAGCTTGAAAAAACAAAAACCATTATATTTGTAAACCATCCATATTTAGTTATCATGCTTCAGGGTAGACAGCGAAACAGTTAAGAATCTGAGACATTACGTTCATCAAATAAGGTGTACAATCTGAGAAAATTTAAAATTTTAACTTAACCAGCAATTTTCGCTAATGTACCTGAAAGCAGAATTTATAGCGAGCATAAACTGCTGTTCAGAATAAAAAACTACATTTAAATGAAATCTGACAGATTCTGCTTATTTAGTAGATTGGGATTTCTAGCTTTTACGTTTTTTTTAAGATAATTTAAATGAAAGAAGAAAATCATTTCAACCATGTTTTGACTCCAGTATGTTTCAAGATTGAACAAAACATGGGATGACTCACCCCGAAAAGGGGGACTTTGCGACAGAACATATTTCAAGATACAGGTGAAAATAGACAGCAAAAAATAAAGAAAATAATAAGAATTTCCAACAGATTTTCTGTTGTAAAATTTGATCGCCTTAATCAATTTCAACAAGTAAGGTGTCATTTTAAAGCTTTGATAATGCTGCAACAGATGAAATGATAAAATCAGAATTGATATCATCTGCAAAGTCCCCCCTTTCGGGGTGAGCCATCACATATGTTTGTTCTTTACTAAGCAGATTGCTTATTTTGTAATTCTGATATCAAAAGGAGACAGTTATATGCTCAATATCCATTTATACATGTTGTAAAAAGCTTATCCTACTTACTCTTTAAGCAACTATTTTGACTCCAGTATGTTTCAAGATTGAACAAAATATGTTTGTTCTTTACACAGTAGATTGCTTACTTTGTCATTTTGATATCAAAAGGAGACAGTTATATGCTCAAACAGCCATTTATATATGTTGTAAAAAGCTTATCCTACTTATTCTTTAAGCAGGATATTCTTTATCAATCATTTGCATTATTTCAAGTTAAAACAATTATTTAAAATCTACTCAAATTGCATTCTATTCTAAGTTACTGTAAAATTGAACAGAGCAAGTGCCCTCTTCAAATCTAGATTTAAGTAGGCCTAAATGAATTACAAATTGAATATTGAAACAAAAATGGGTCGGTTTGCAAATTCGTTAACCTATCGATATAATTCCAGTCGTTTAAAAATCCACTTAAGGAGAAAATGCTTATACAAAAAATGCGTATACAAGTATGTTGAGACAATGCGCTATGCTTTATGTATGTTTTCGCGGCAGGCTGAAAGATCAATGGATCAAAATACTGATACTGGTTCTCTTCAAGCCTTAGAAGGTTCTCAAATTATATAGGAGCATTCATATGAAATATGTTTTTGTAATTTGATAAACGCAATTGTAGCTCACAGAATATGTCTAAGATGAGATAATTTTAATTTGTTGGGGATGCACATATACATTTTTACATCTACATATACATACAGATTTTATATACATTAACAATTGGTTGTTAACCAACTAATTTAACGCCTTTTGGACTTACACATTTGTGTGTTGGTGATATGGCGACCAAATATAGGCACTTTAATATACACCGCTAGCTGTAACCCGCAAATTATGGCAAGCTACAGTCTCATTTTAACAATTTATTGATCGTTAATTCTATAAATCAGCCCATATCCTATAATACATCTTTAAATAAAATGTCCAGCCTTATATACATACAAATTAATTCCTTTACAAAACCTTTTTAAGACACAGAATAATTAAAACAATTAAAATGCTATCCTTAAAAACAGACCTATCACTTATGAAATAGAACACACAAATGGTACTCGTCTACTGGTTATTGTAGACCGTGTGTGTGATGATACTGTTCATAAATTACAGAAATTAAATTTGATAATAACACTGAAAAGAATAGAAAGCAATATTTGTATATTTTAACATGTTCTTCGTGCCAGAAATGTCACTTGCACTGTTGCTTAAAATGTATAGGTAGCCCGATATTTTAGATAGCATAATAAAAGATAAATCATTTCTTTGATTAATTGTTATGAAGATAGATTATAGACGATTGATTTGTGTTCCTGACGGGAGGAAAAAACACAACATATCATAATTCATACATCAATCTATAAGACAGATCGGAGTGATGACAAGATGTTTACGTGCATAGATGAATTTTATTAGAAGATCTTTCCAATTTTCTTAAGTAAGAAGTTTATATCGGTTTTGTTGTTGTTGTTGCTGCTGTAGTTGTTTCTTGTTGCTGTTGTGATTAATTGTTGTTGATGATTATGTCGTTGTTGTGTTCAATCTCAACATGAAGTAACCACCGATAAAATCGCTCCAAGGCAAAAGAACATAGGAACAGTGGAGGATTAAAAGTACGGTAATCAAAATTCGACAAGAATATGAGTCAGAACAAATACTCAGAAAGTGACTTTAGTATTGTGACAAATACTCTATCGAAAGATTGAAGTATTAAAGCCGCCATCTCGAATGCCTCTTCACCCCCCCCCCCGAGTATCTTTATATATGTTTTAAAATTCGATTTTTCTTTCCAAGAACAGGTCAATTCTTAATTTGAAAATATAAATTGGCCTTTATGGCATTTAAATTACTGAAACTAACATTGGGGGGTTCCGTAGGGGATTTAGTCAACCAATTTTTATAACCAAAACTTCAAAAGTATATGAAAGTCAGCAGTCACAATAAATCGTTGATTGATTTCTTGTTCACTTAAATTCCTAGTAATATTAATTTCAGTAAGGACAACTTTGCAAGAAGAAAATTTTGACTTTGCACGCTCATTTCTTCTCTATAATAATCATGCACGGTGATATAAAATCTACAAATCAATTCGTTAGGTTAATTTGTTCAATTTAAATGACTTGGATTTTTAGTACTCTTTAATGTCGAGTTGCTTCTCTAATGCTGAGTTTGGTTTACTGCTAAACAACAAAGTGAACCACATCTAAATACACTGCCGCCGGAAAAGTGTTTGCGCATAATTAAAAACGTTAAGAAACCTAATTTTTTTTAATTTAAAACGTTAAGAAACCTAATTTTTTTAAATATAAAACAACATATAATCATCAAAGATTCATGCTTGTATAGGCGACTTATTTATTAAATATAGGGCCTAAATCAATGTTTATCCAGTTATTTTATCTTCCATTGCTATAAAAGTGGCTGATTTCATGGGCCACATACAAATACACCGCAATTGGATATAATATTTTCAGGTAATGAGGTTTAAAACAATTGCGCAGAAATGTATTTAAACTCTATTTTTTATGCGCATGCTAAAGTGGTAATATGCATTTCACACCATTTTTCACATACAATGAGCGCAAATCTGCTTTGTGTCTATAGATGATTATAAGATATAGATTCTGTCAGTCAGCCTCTCGGAATATGGCTAAATAAAGGTTTTGTGCGCAAAATACGTTCCGGCGGCAGACGACATCACAAATCATTCGATTAAAATTGAGCATCAGTTCGTTAAACAACAGATATCACATGTTTCAATTATCTCTGTACGACCATACTTCATACAATATGTGTCTTTAAAAAAATACAAGGCACAATTAACTCAATCCTATCAAGATGTATATCAACAGTTCCCATTTATGTTTAATTTGTGTATGACCCAAATAACTTGTCATTGTGAGAGGACCCACGAAACTCTGGTATAAATTATTTACCAATATAAAATCAAGCTTTATCCCATATGTGGCTGTCCAGCCCGTATGAGCCGTAAATGCCAGAAACTTCATTTTGCGCTACAGGTGAAAATACATGTCAATGTCTGCCTAAATTGATTTTTTGACAGATTCATAATTCTTGTGCTTACTTCAAAATACCAGCAAAGTCTCATTTCAAGAAAATGATAGGAAATGTGCAATAAATCTGCATATTTTTAAAACAATCAACAGAAAATATAGGGCTTACTGATCTTTGAACGCGTTTATCTCAGTCATACGTTTTACTCCCCGACAACCATTGACGGATCATAACCTGACTTCTGGAAATAGTGTAAAGTTCATTAAGGTGTCATTTTATAAATCCTTAAAGCATGGTCTTTGCAAATAAGTAAAAAAAGTGAAAAAACAAGAGGTAGAATTTACGGCTGGTTTGGGATGGATGGTCATATATTATCAAACTATGTTTTCTGCATTAGATATGTTGCAAGACGCTACCTGCAATCTAACAAGTGAGGTAATTTGAGCTTTTTTCTGATGCTAAAAGCAAAATGTGCCATGTATGAAATACATAGGATGTCCCATTTTCAACTTAAGCCATTTTAGTTCCCAAAAACAAGTAATATCCTATAACCGATGAGCACCTATGCCCGATTTAAATTACCTATTTTCCATTCCTTTTATTTTAATTATGCATACCGTAATCCTTGTCAAATACAGGTATCGATGCATACGTTTTATATCAATTATGCATACCGTAATCGTAGTCAGATTCAGGTATCAATCCTACCCATTATACAATTAAATCTACTTTCTGACTCACATACAGATGTAGTATCAGAAAGCATGGTGACTTAACGTTTCCACTACGAACTTACTTTGAACTTAGCCGAAAGAAACATAATTAATTCAACATTGTGTTTGAATGATTGAAAAAAGTGCCACCCAATATGAAATGAGGTGAAAATTGGAAAGTGATAAAAAAATGAAAAATGGAATTTCTTCAAAGGAACATTTTATACAATTAAATTTTCATTGTATTATATGAAAGATCTCCACGAAAGAAGTTTAAAATCAGTTAAATTGGTCCAACTCTTTAGAAAATGTTTAATATTTTGAAAAAAAAAAAAAAAAGTTGAAGCAATCGGACAATGATGTTTTAAACGGGATTTCTTTTAAGAAACAACTTGTATTAGCTGGTACATTACACAATCCGTGTAATGTCTTAAGTCAGTTTATATGACGTTATTTTTTACACCTGTAACCTACTTTTGAAATACGGTAGCATCAGTTTTGATCTCGTATGCTAGTGTGTAGCGTTATAGCTTTATATCATTGTACCTATGTTCAGTTCGTCTATCTCCCAACTTTAGATATATATAGTATATTAGATAGATGGTCGCAGCAGGAATGCTCCTGAACAAGGGGTTGTCTCGTATTCTGTTTATGTGTTTGTGTGTTGTACCGGAACCTTCTACCACGCTACTTGGTTATTAAAACTCTCAGTTTATCTGAGAGGCCAAATAGCTCAGTGGTTAGAGCGCTCGCATGACAAGCGAGAGGTCCGGGGTTCGAGTCCCTGTTCGGTCAGGATTTTTTTCAAATAAAATGAAATCCTGGCCTGTTAGTGATTTATCTGATTGTTATTAATGTTCTAGTGTACGATGCGTATTTCTCCATTCCTTTACCTGATTATATATTAGAAATACGGTAGCATCAGTTCTGATCTTGTATGCTAGTGTGTAGCGTTATAGCTTTATATCATTGTACCTATGTTCAGTTCGTCTTTTTCCCAACTTTAGATACTTTTGAGTAACTACTCTCTTTTTATAATCATAAATGTATATGAGATGTGATATCAATTGCAAGCTTTCATAAGATGGATGTTGGCAATAACTTATCGCTATTTTAAAGCTCCTACACACCCCTACATAATCGACATTTGAGTACCGTACACTGAAAGCCAAAAGGGAGTCAAATGACTCCTAAAAGGGAGTCCAGCATCCATGACTCTCATGAGGAGTCACGTTGACTCTCATGAAGAGTCGCGTTGACTCCCATGAGGAGTCACGTTGACTCCCTTTGTGCTTTCAGTGCACAGATAACTGCTCAAATAATAAACACCACAGAATTTCCATACACGATTAATCACCATATATATAAGAATCGCAGTAACATCAGAATCGGCAGTGGCATAAACTAAAGTAAAGCCGTATAGCTTAGATTTAATCATCACTAAATGTAATATATACGCTAAACTTAAATATGGAGAAACCGGGGAATATTTTTGTTTCTTAAAGAGTCACTTGACTCTCTAGGGGAGTCAAGTGACTCTCCAAATGGGGTCAATATTGACATAGAGTCAAATATTTGCTGGACTCCCTTTCTGGAGTAACACTGACTCCCTTTTGGCTTTCAGTGTATAAAAGCTTTACCAAATGCGATATGTCCCATATCTAGTTGATTTCATACACTTGTTCAACAAAACCAACTTTTTTTTTCGAGGTAATTATCTGATGCCATGAACAATTTTGATGAGATTGAAAACAAAGAGTGCAATATTTTTAATGTAACCTTATTTAGTTATCATGTTTCAGAGAAGTCAGTGAAACATTAAATCTGACACGTTGCGTTTATCAAAAACGATGTACATTTTGAGGGAAAAAATAAAATCTACACATTTTTAGTAATTTTTCTTCATATGCCTGGAAGCAGAATGCATAACGAGCATAAAATTTTGTTAAGAATACAAACATTTTGTCAAATTAAATCTGTCAGATTCTTCTCATTTTGTAGAGTAGGATTCCAAACTTGACATCATTATTGTAATTCAATATAGAATTATCATTTCAACCAAGTTTTGCTCCATTTAAATCGCAGAGGAC
>JXSR01S023397.1:15435-28135 GCA_000969725.1 Ophiothrix spiculata | reverse complement strand
ATTTTTCTTCAAATCTGTATTATAGATTCTTGATTGCAATTTAAACGTCAAATTACCCACAGAGGACCCACTGATTGATAAAGAAGATACAGATATGAAATTTATAAAACAACTATCCGTATCAATATACATCGAGATATCGTAATTAATGTATTTCCGGCGGAATACTGTTACACGTCTCTAGTGAATAGCATTCTATCCTCTTTTTTCAATATCTGATAATACCATTAGTCGATCAAAAGAAATGTATGAAGTCCAAGGCTTGTCCGCTACTCAGGAATATTAGCTCAATCTCTTGAGTGGAATTTAATAATGTCCATACTTCGAAGTAAGTTTTAATCTAATTCAATAGTACAGCAACGTCTCTGGTGTATTTTGCCCTTTTATCGCTTCTTCTATACGTATTAGTGTTGCCAAACCGTTTTTCTGATATAGAAGAATGAAACGTCATATTGATAAAAGGAAAATGACATTGGCACCCTAAAACATGATTTTTGCAACATGTTTTGGAATACTATGATGTATTCCGGATCCTATGATGTATTCCGGAATACTATTATGTACTCCGGAATACTATTATGTATTCCTGAACGCAGTAAGTGCATTTCAGATTGAATGTAAGCTACTGTCTTTTACCTTGGAAGGGTTCCTGCAGAAATCAACAGACAATCAATGTTCTTCCATTAGTAAAAAGACAGTATCTACTATTATCAAACATACATCTTTACCTCCTTCTAGTAAGAGAGAGGAATAAATATGTTTTATAATTACCTATACTGCAGTTTTTTATACAACAGATTACTAATTGACAGCCCTAATTTTGACTTTTATTTTAAAATTGTGATTATTAAAAGGAGAGAGTTTTATGCTATTATACACCCATTGGTATATAAGTCGTGGCCTACTTATTTTCCAGGAAATATTCTTAGTACTTTGTTTCAATCAATCATATTTAAGATTTTAAGTTAAACAATTATTGTCCATTTATAAAATATCTTTTTCTATTTACTATAAATTTTTCAAATCCTAAAAACTTGAAAACAATTGCACTCACTGTTCTTTATAGAGTACATTACTTGATAAGGAGACTAATTTTTAGCTTACTTTGTAGTTTTGATTTTAAATTTGTACGTTCTACAATGTCCATTTACATAAGTTGTGCCCTGCTGATTTTTCAAACAGTTGTTCTTTGTACTTCATGTCCATTACTCATATGCAAGATATAAAGTGAAAATAATTATTCTCCATCCACTCAACATGCATTCTTTTCTAATTACTGTCAATTTTATGAGAACGATTATCCTTCTAAAAAACTAGACTTAAGTAAAAAATAATTGCAAATTGAATATGGAAAAACAGCTTCCGAATTAAATAAGCTGGATCCAGTCGTTTAAAAATCCATTTAGGAAGAAAATCTTGCATATACGTGTATGTTGAGACAATGCGCTATGTTTTATGTATGTTTACAAGGCAGGCTTACAAGATTAATTGATCAGAATACTGATGCTCAGGTTGTCGAGCCCTTTAACGCTAATAAATTACTTAGGAGAATTCAAATGAAAACTGATTTTGCAAATTTAAGTAAGAAAATTGAGGGATAGGGGAACTATAGCTTAAATATAACGTATAATTTGACTTTTTTATGTTCTTGATGCACATAGATGAACAATTGGTCATTAACCACTGATTTGAGGCATTTTGGTCTGAAACACATTTAGGTGCTGGTGCCAAATTTGATCCGAAAATATCTTTATTTGCCATATGTATAGCAAAACGTGGAAACAATATGGCGACCTACCTGCCTAATTTTGTCACTTATACAACGTTGTTAATCCGTGCGTTTAACCCGCCCAATTGTCGCAAGCTACGTGCACTTCATTTCAACATTCGAATGATTAGTAATTCTATTTACATCCCATAGCTCTTATAATATACCAGTAGACTATAAATGCCTAACAAAATAGATGTTCAAATTAATTCCTTGTACAAAACTCTGTCAAGGCACTGAATCATTGAAACCATCTTTATACTAAAACGAGATCTATCACTTCTTGTGAAATAAAACATATGTAGCAGTCGACTACTGGTTGTTTTCGATGTTGAAGACCATGTGTGTGATGATACTGATCATAAATGTGAAGTACAAACACGTCATAGGGTGGGGGAGGAAGAAAAAAATCGCGCGCGGCGCGCGCGCCGGGCCCGGGGCGCGAACCCGCGACCTCTGGTTTCAGAGGCGAGAGTGTGGGCTTCGTGCTACGGGGGGAACTCAGGCAGGCTAGCCATTCCTTGTTTAGATATAGACTTGGGTGATTGCGTAATGATTGATGGGTGACGTATTTGGACTTAGGCTTTGAATGGTTTTGTATGGTTTTACGCGGTTAGGGTTAATGGGATTTGTCTCCTTAACCCTAACAGTTCCCACCGTTTTTAGCTTTTTCACGGGGAAGGGGTAAAATAAACTAAGTACAAACACGTCATAGGGTGGGGGAGGAAGAAAAAAATCGAACCCACGACCTCTGGTTTCAGAGGCGAGAGTGTGGGCTTCGTGCTACGGGGGGAACTCAGGCAGGCTAGCCATTCCGTGTTTAGATATAGACTTGGGTGATTGCGTAATGATTGATGGGTGACGTATTTGGACTTTGAATGGTTTTGTATGGTTTTACGCGGTTAGGGTTAATGAATTTCTTACGTTTCCAAAAGTCAAGTTATGGTCCGTCGAAGGTTGTCAGGAAGTAAAACGTATAACTGACATAAACGCGTTCAAAGATCAGTAAGCCCCATATTTTCTGTTGATTGGCTTAACAATATGCAGATTTATTTCACATTTCCTATCTTTTTCTTGAAATGGAACTTTGCTGTTATTTTGTGGTATGCACGAGGAATGTGAATCTGTCAAAAAATCAATTTAGCTAAATTAAAACCTTGACATGTATTTTCACCTGTTGCGAAAAATTAAGTTTCTGGCATTTACGGGCTGGATAGCCACAAATTACAGCAGATAAATTTAATAACTATACTGAAAACAATAGAAGCTAATATTTGTATACTTTCAACATGTTCTTTATTTTGCTAACAAAATAAATCATCTGCATTGTTCCTTGTATGTTTGAAAGCATAATAAATAATAAATAAGTTGTATGATAAATTACTCTATAGATAGAAAGCGATGATGGATTTATTTTCCTGACGGGAGAAGAAATATCATATCATAATTCATATCATTAATCTATGAGGCAGATCGAAGTGATGAGAAAGATGTTAATTTATATCCAGACATTTATATCATGAGATCTTTTCAATTTGTTTAAGTAAAAAGTTTACACCGTTCTATTCGTTGTTAAACTTACAAACACTGCTACTTCTACATGAAATGTCTACCGATAACATCGCACACAATTTGCAAGAACACTGAACAGTAAATGATTTAAAAAATATAAAAAATAAAGTAAAATTCAACAAGAATATCTGCCAGGTCAGTGTCAGAAAGATGCTTCAGTATAATAAGACGTTAAGAAGCCGTGATTACCTGAACTATGTGAATAAATATTCGTTTGACAGACAACGTCAATATGTATCTTGATTTGCACTTCAACCCCTTACAGGCACGCTCTCCCTAAATTACATTTTCCCGGCCATTGTCACATACGACTTGACGGTATATATTTCTCATGACCCTTTAGGGCCACCGTAATTTAACAGACTGTTGCAATATGCGTTAGATTATATTCTATTGGTTGCGATTTGTTTTGTGATACAAAAACAAACTTGAAATAGTATTCGGTTTCCTCTATGCTAGACCCGTTAAGCCAAATGATTCATCTGAGCGATCGTAAATCATATATTGTAGACTATTTTGGAAATAACATGAGACAATTCCAACTGATTCAAGAGTCACATGTTATACACACTTTAAATATTTGTAACGGATAATGTAGTTGTGTATACAAAATAGGTAAACTACATGTTCAATATAGTTCATGTTATGCAGGGAAAGAACCTTGGAATTTGCACAGCTAATTGTGGGACTATACAAAGTCTTTCAGAAGTACTCTAAAGTGTGCATGTTTGATAGCCCAGAAGCTATTTTTCTGTACAGACTCTAAAAAAAGTTGGGTTAAAAAATGAACATGGTTGGCAGGCCTTTTGTGTAAAATTTGACACAATGTTGGGTAAAACGTGCACCATTTACCCAAGATTGTGTACAAAATAAACCAATATTGTGCAAACTTTAACCCAACCTGCCAACCATGTTCCCTTTTTAACCCAACTTTTTTTAGAGTGCAGGTTGGAACCTCTGGACCTGTCAATTATATAATGCTTGGCATCATACATCATCACACATGCATTGTAAATAAAAAATGTAATTGAACAGACTTCTTAATTTTTCCCGGCAGTACATTGTCCATGGAATTTTATAGAAAGCCGTAAAATAATAGACAATTTCTTGTAAATTATGTGATTATACATTACCCAAATTTACGTCCCTTACTCCGTAAAATCACAGTTTCTCGTAGCTTTATACCTGTAATCTGATAACTGAGTCTGTCCATTTACATCTTTTTTACAGTGTGTACCTTATTTAAATTTTAACGCAACTTTAATGGAGAATGTTTTTTCAAATTCCGATTTCCTGTCATCACATACGAAATGACTTTGTATGTAAAACATGCTTTCTCATCATTTATCCACATTGTTGCAATATGTGTTAGGTAAGAATCCATTGGCTATGATAGTTTTGTAAGATATTTGGTTTCCTATATATGCAAGGTATGGTAAGCCAACTTGAATCAAATAGGCGTAATGAAGACTATTTGATAAATTACATGCGCGGGATAACATGAGACACTTCAAACGTATTCTCGAATCACATGTTTACACTGTCAATATTTGTAACAGATATAGTGTAGTGACAAATGGTGAATTTGGGAAAATTGTCAAAAAAAATGTTTGTAATTGTTTGCAGCCAATTTCGTAGCTCTTATTCAAATGATTTGTATTTGCGGAACATTTCAAAAATCTGAACTCAACACGCTCTAAACTGGAACTAGAGACATGGTGCAAAATGTAATATAATAAAATAAAAACAATTGTATCTGTTATGTCATCTTATATTGATAATGGTTCCGTTAGATTTCCAGAGGGTTAAGGATTTGTGTTTTTTTTTCTTTGAAAACATCTGTATCTACCCCTTCAAAAAATCACCCCTCAACATGGAAAGAAAAAAATTCACCCACACTCTTATAGAAAGCCAGGATGAAATATGAGCTTATCCTGATTCTGGATCAAAATATGATCTGGAATTGGACCACATCTGATCCTTTTCGGATCAAATTGGTCATTTTTCAATCAATCTGATCCTTTTTGGGGTCATATTTTTGATCCAGAATCAGGATAAGCTCATAACTGATCCTGGCTTTCTTAGAGTGCACAGGCCATGAAAAAAGCTCATAAAACAGATAATTTAGAAAAAAAAAGTGCCCTAAAGTGGGGCGCTAAAAATCAACATTATCATCATAAAAATCATAGAAACCAACTTTCTAACCCTCCCTAGAAATTTAATCGTGCTACTACATGTATTATACAGATTCAAAGTGATGACAAATAAATTATTTCGGCTTCCATTTTTACGCATGACGACCGAGAAACTATTAAAATTACATGCCCGACACTTGTTCGGAGTTGATTTGTTACACCCTTCAGCACACATGATGATGAAATAATAATTTGGTTCTCCTCCTGTCGTATTACTGCATACACTATAAGAAATCTGGTCTATAGTTTTCTAAATGTGACCCGTCATATCGAAAGGTACCTTAAGGTCGGCAAAATCAAAATTGATTTTTTGGTCTCATCTGAAAGCTGAGATTTGACACCTTGATTTTGGTTATTGGATGTTCGGTTGCGAAGTTACACCCAAATTGGTAAAAGGCATCGGGCTGATTCGGAGAACTATAGTTTTGAGAAAATCGAGTTTAAAGTTTTTGTACTTAGTAAATCTTGAATGGAGAGAGGATTTTAAGCTTGGTTTTTAATACATTTTTCTTATGTTTTGGATGTTGGAACCTGATTAATATGATAGAATACACTTCAATGATAACCGTTCTGATGAAATTAGAAATTCGACCTTGGACGTGATTTTTGACTATGCTTAGCTTCAATGGCCTATGCCGGTATTAAGGTATCTTTCGATATGACGATCCACACATTGTTAGGGTTGTGTTTGAAATGGTATATATAGCTTGGTATAAGGTTTAAAATATGTTATTTGGATAAAACCTCTAGTGGTTCGGCAAAATTATTTACTGTAAGAGGACCTTTTGGTTTGACGCATTTTTAACGGTTCAAAACTGCCATTAACTGCAGGTTTGAAGAAGATGGTTATATAATTATGTGAAATTGTTTCTATTCAGGATACATCTTGAATGTCGATGTCATGGATGCACATTAATCGTTTGTGACATACATGTACACAGCTTTGATTTTAAAACAGATGTAATATAAGATGACATATGCCATTTTGCAATCAAAACAGTGAAAATAATTTTAAGCAGAGGAGTCTAAAACTGTATAATACGTAGAAAGTATAGTCCTAAATTTTCCGGATTACCTTAATAGATGTTTAATATTTGATTGCTTTTATTACCAAGAACAGTTTAAATTTTTATCTTAAAATAAAGTCAAATAGTTTAAAATTTATCATTATATTTGGCATGCATGGCATTTTATCGTTTGCTGAAGCTAATATTTAGGGTTACTTAAGGGATTTGGTCATCCGATTTTTATTACCTCAGGGATATGAATGTCGGTATTGACCTTAAATTGTTAATTGATTTCACGATCGTTTAAATTCATTTCCAGATTTATCATAATTTTAATATAATAGCAGTAGATAACTTTTGAAGAGGAATAAAGTTTAGCTCTGGAGATTTACAAATCTCATTTCTTCCTTTGTTTAAAAAATCATGCACAGCGATCAAAAGACTTCAAATTATTTTGTTCGGTTAAATCGTTTAGGTATTTCTGATTGGTTTTGTTTTAAAATGTTATAATAAAGTTAAAGGGATCCTTTTCTAAATGTCCTTGAATATCCCACCGTTGCTGCAGATAAGGTTTCCTAAATGTCAAACAGTCAGACATATTATGACATTAAAAATCAAAACGTGTGATTGAAATTCAGTATAGTTCTAACAGGTAATAATTTAATGATATTCAGGATATTCAATGTTTACATATACATTTTTTTATATTTTGTTTGCTCCGACCGTATTTCTAAATTCATATAAAATCTAAATTCATATTTTGTGTAGTGTTTTGAAGGAATGAACAATTAATTGATAGATTTTATGGATTAAGTTATCTTTTTCATATACTAGTATGATATATTTTGAATACGATCCAAATACCTTGTAAATGTTGTGAGTCCAGAAAAATTCAGGAATGAATTATTTAGACATAAAATCAACCCATATTGCATACATGCTATGTTGTCTGTATTAGACCCGTTGAAGCAGGCGCGGCGCCAGACGACTAAAAGAGATCTACATTTAGATGTATCAATTTGTTAAAAATTTTCAACGACATTTTACCAGATTTCTTCCCATTTTTTCCGTCTCCTCTTCTTTCTTTTGCTTTTTTCCCTACTTCCCTATTTCTGTCATTTTATTTTTCCGAAAATTCCTGTTGGGGCAATTGGCCCCCTCAACCCATCAACCAACCTCCTGTGTGCCACCACTGTGTTGAAGATGCTAACTACAAACTAGCTATAATAGCAAGTCGCATAATTTAAACTTTAAGCAGTTTTCCTGATCTGTGCTAGTAACTAGATTTTTCTTTTATGAATAGTCATCACATGATGCCCTACTTCCGACAATTTAGTTCCCACTAACCCAGTAATATCTTATAACCGATAAACACCTTATACCCGATTTAAATTACCTATTTTCAATTCCTATTATTTTAATTATGCATACCATAATCCGTGTGAAATACAGGTAACTTTGCATACCTTTTCATTTCAATTATGCATACCCTAATCCTAGTCAGATTCGGGTATCAGTCCTAACTATTATATACAATTAAATCTACTTCTTCCTGATTCACCTACGGATGTGGTATCAAAAAGCATCGTGACTTACGTCTCCACTATATATTTTGCACTTCCCTGGAAGACACATATTTAATTCAACATCGTGTTTGAATGAACGGAAAATGTGCAAAACAGTAACGAATGATTTTTTTTTAAATAAAAAATAAATACAATACTGGGGATTTATTGTGCGCTATGCCTCAGATTTGTAATTCCACTCGGCCTCTTACTTTACAGGTGTTCGCTCACCACTGTGGCCAAGCTCAATACTACACCAAGCATCATTTCAGGTGGGGGCTGAACCTTGATCACCAACTTACGCACCATCGCTACCTGGACCAACTTCCCGAGTTTCGTACGGGTTTCCACGAGACAATTATCAGTTAGTTCCTTGTCAAAGGGAATTTCAAGCCCGCTCAACTTTTGACACCACCAGGGTTTTAACTCGGGAACTTCCGCACCGCAAGCGAGCGCCTAACCGTTTGAGCTTACTTGACTGCTTTAAATTAGGGAAATAATAAAATGGTACAACTACGATTTGGATTATATACTCCTCTCCAAAAATTCCGAAATGCTTGTTTAGTTCACTGTGCATTGTATGTCTTTTGGATATGTACCAATTTACATCACTTTTATTTAAGACTTGTAACTCGCTGTGTACTGTGCGATGTTCCTATCCTTTAAAACAATTATCAATTTCAAAAACTTCCTTCAAACTAAGTTGCAAGTAATTTTGAATAAAATTTAACCATTCATACTGACTGTAATAGACGTAAAGCTAACTATCATCGTTTGATTTTTTAAACATGAGTATAATACATAACCTTGTCAAAATGCCTTATGTTATAATGTTCTTAAGCGTAAAAGTAAAGGTACGATATGCCATTAATTTTTGATAAAGCATTTGTTTTGTCACCCCAAATTGTCTTGATATTTTCATTTTTTGCCAAATCACGATCAAGTGAGTGGTATAGAAGTGTGTCCTGGGCTCTATTTCATAAAGATTTAAAAACGTTCCTAAGTTGGTCTGCAGAACAATACTCATTTATAAATCCACAAATATTCTAGACTTTGAGAACAATGAGTTCCATTTCCTAAAGCAACTTTGGATGTTAAATGTTAAATTATTATCAACTAATGTAATTCTTATTCCAAAGTTGTTAAGAAAATTTAAAACGAAACAGAAAAATTCCTATCTTTATTCAAAATGTTCTTAACTTTAGGTGTGATCTTAATTTGACTATTTTAGGTAAAAGGTCAATTACCCACAACTTCATCTATATAGGACAAAGGCAGAAATGTTTGATTTATTTAAATATATTGGCCGTAAGTTTGGAAATTTGATCACTTCCAAGTTGAAAATGTTCAAAATGTTCTTGTTCTGAAGTAACTTTAGAAATTTGTACTTAAGAATATTCCTAAATAGCTTTATGAAATAGAACCCTGTTCTCCCTCTTGAAAATAACTGACCAAAACGTGCGCTATCGTGTCAATCAGCAGAGAGGCAGTTAAAGTTCAAAATGTTTTATTTTGGTTGACACAAAACTAGAGTCTCATTTTTGTTGATGACAAGCAAGAAAAAAAGAAGTATTAGGGGTTCCAATTTGTTAAGATGTTAAATGCAGTTTTTTACCTGTACATTAAGTTATTCCCATTAAAAATCTTAATCATGTTTTGGCGGGATTTTTAAAGGATCTGTTAGAAAATAAAAACGTATTAGGGGTTCCAGGTTGTTAAGAATGTTAAGGGTCTGTTAGATATTTTGAAGTTTCATTTCTTAAAGGTGAAAAATTGCCTACAGGAGACCCTTACCCCATTGCTTACAAGTTCCTTAACAATGTAATGATATGTACAAGTAAACTCTCCCAATTTCTGAAAAAAGTAGTTGGACACTTCCTTACTGGATATTTGTTTCAGGAAAATCGGAGCACGCGTCAAAGCAAATCGAGTTTACTGCTTCCTGCTTAAACATTTTTTATGTGAAATTTGTTCAGAGAACAGAGGATTCATACTAACAAATAGTTTGAAGGAGCTTAGTCCAACTGCCTTAACTTCAAAGTCTAAAATATTGTTCCTGTTTTTTTTCATTGTCCAAGTTACATTTTACGACTGACAATAAGAGAAAGTGCATCTTATTATTGTAACTCAGGAAAGTGTATAATAAGCAACCAGGAAATAGCGGACCGATTTCAAAAATTGAAACTGATAAATATCCTTGCGTATCTTTCATGATGTTGTAAATTTTGAAGACATTGAAACATTGAAGACCATGCACCTTTAAGAGACGGATACTACATTTACTTACAGAAAACAGGTGATACATGTCACTCATCTTCCCCATCATGTGCTTTATAACTTATAACTGGTATCTTTTATTCATGAGGAGCAGGTGGTACACACGTGGGCAATATACAACATGGTATAAGGAAGGTTTTTAATTTTCCTCTTGCAAAATCAGTATTGTTATATTTTTCTTCAATAACGCTCACCTTAATTATTCCACTAAACCTGTTCTATATATAACAACTTATTTAAATAAGTCGATCAAGACCCTTTTATAATACGCATTAAGGTGCACAAAGACGCAATCCTACGAAAGTCATTTTTATGTTACGTAGTTGTAGAGGTCCCGGGTTCGAACCCCCGTCTGACCACGTTTATTTGTTTCATTGGGCGAGATTTTTTGCTCTAATTGATCCGTGGTTCAGTAGTCACGGTAAGCCGTTGGTCTCTAAAGTGTTCAAATGCTCCACTCGATAATTTTTGAACAAGTTAATGCTGAGCGGTACGCGAAAGTATTTTCCGATGGGCGAAATGTCGACATACGTGACACGAAGTTTCGCCATACTTGAGGCGAAATCTCGTGATACGTATGGCGAAATTTCGTGTCACGTATGTCGAAATTTCAGGTCGCCACTCGAAATGTCGTCCCGCAAGTCGCAACCCGAAATGATACAAATAAAGCTTCGTAGAAATAAGAATTACTATCTCTTAATTATGAAGTCTGGTACATACAACTTAATGTCTAGGCGTCCTATTTTTAACCACATAACAACATGGCTACTGATGGTTGTATAGACAGTAAATAGGACAAAATATACAAAGGTCGAGCTTGTGTAACTGCTTTCACAAGATTATTGTAATAGAATCACAGAGAAAGGTCTTTTGGAAAGCCCTTTGAAGTCAGCTCCTCCGAGTTTATACAATTGTCTGTTCGTATTTATAATCAAATAATATAATATATCCCTAGCCAGTAGTATTGACTGTAAGGATAACAACTGGGTTAATACAATACAATTAGCAAAGGCATTAAAGAGGTTTCACCTTAGTATTGGATTATAAGAAAGTACAATGTGATTTTCATCAATAACATTATTAAATTTATGACAGAAACTTCACCGCAATCTTAAGCAATCATGACCTGATTTTTGAAAATAGAATTTTAGTTTCCAATGAAAGACAGATTACAGATTTCATTTTCATTGGTAAAACCGTTTTGATTTTTTTTATACATCACTGTGAAAATCTAATATGGTTACGGTAATTTGTAATCAAATATGAGAAAAAAATTTCACTGATATCTCAAAATCGGAACATATCTCATCTGGTAATTTTCATATCAATTATGAAAACAATACGTATGAGCGATATTTTGATTCCAAAATCTTAAAAACTTTGAAAAAAAAGTTGAAGCAATTACACCAAAGCCGTATTTAATGCTTCTTTATCAGCTCTTCAAAGGTACATGTCTCTCATACCGTCAAACATCAGTCAAAATGTCTTTTTTGATAAATAATCAAACATTACTATGTGTTTCGCTATTTTTCTTTGAAATTTATACTGCAAACGCTGCAGAACACAGTCTTTTACTAATGTTACACTTGTCTTATAACTTTTAGACCTACCAGTCAGAAGTTAGAAATTCCTGCTTTGGAGATTTGATTTTTCAAGCATTTATCGTCTAATTGTCTTTCTTTCTTTCTTTTTTTTAATATATTCCAGGATATTCTTGAAAATGAATCGTTGGAGCTAGATGACATGTTTAAATACAGCCTTATGTATGACATAGTTAAGGTAAATATGAGTGATACACTAGCAGCAAAACTTGTCATGTAAAAGTTATTCTGATTGGGCGGCTACAAGAAACGCACATTTTTATGACCAATAAAAATAATGCTTTCAAAAGAATTTTGATTTTCAATGAGGTGTATAAATATTGTTTTGTGGTTCGGTTGAACTAAAATCAACCCTGTATCATATATGCCTGATGTCGACATAATTGAGAATAGTTTGAATATTTGAGCATTTGAAACTTTTTTCATGTTCCAAAATATAATTTTAACAAGTTAAGTTTATTATTTAAATTGTTTACATTGGATTTTTTTGGGGTAAATATTTTGCAGAGTGGTTTTTTTTCTAACTCTTAGAAGACTTACTTCTTTTTAAAAGTTCATATTTATAATATTCACGATAACCAAAGTTTACTAATTTTCTTTATGAAATGGGCGTGTTGATTTAACAGTTCTACTATATGAAATAAAATAAAGATTATGATTATTTTTAGTGCTCAAATTACTTTGTCATGAAAAATAAATAAAACGTTTATTTTTT
>JXSR01S023392.1:33900-44069 GCA_000969725.1 Ophiothrix spiculata | reverse complement strand
GAGTGCCAGCAAGCACCTCAGAAGTAGGAGTCTTTCGGTGACAAATGTTTCAGTGACAAAGTGCAAAAAATGTGCGTCTTTGGGCGAAATTCACCAAAATGCATTTGACGATCTTCTTAAGAAATCATCTGGCAAATTTGTTACTAAGCAAGTCAAAAATTGTCAAGAACAGAAGATCGTCACTTCGCTATTAGTGTTGAAAAGGTTTGCTGCTTGCGGACAAAACTTCCACATGTAAATGTGATCAATTTTGGACTAGATATGAAAATATTTTTATCATGTTGAAAGAACAGTCCTGATGAATCTCTTGAAGAATGGCTCACCTTATTTTGTTCAAACGCCTTAAAAACTTTCTTCATCGCCGTAGAAACCGCAGCGTCAAGAAACTGTTGCTTAGTAACCCATCTCCATGGTTTCTGACAATCCTCTGGACATTTGTCATTATTATTATCAACGATAGTAAAAGTTTCCACGACATAAGTCTGGTGTATATGCGAGAATATATGTACAACTTCACCAATGTGGCGCCTTTCTTTTTGTTCATCAAATTCCAACCCTAATTCTTTTTGAAGAAAATTGTCCATTAAGCTTTGAGGGCGCTTTTTATCAATGTTTTCATCGGTGATAGTGACGCTAGGAAACTCCCAGAGACCTGCGAGGAGTCCAGTTTGAGGTCGTTGTACTATGAGATAATCTGGTGGCGATTTCTGGTTTTGGATGATGCACACAGCGGTCTGTGATAAAGAAATCATAGATAATATACCGTAATTTCTGGGATATAAGCCGCCCGGAATATCAGCCGCACCCCCAGAAAAATACAAAAACAAGATTCAACCATCGCCCTATATGCCGCACGGGTGTATAAGCCACGCCTCAGAATACCCAACCTGAAGAATTGTGACCCGACATATCGAAAGATACCTTTAAGGTCGGCATAGTAAATTAAGAGATATGGGCCATTGAAGCCGAGCATAGTCAAAAATCACATCCAATGTCAAATTTCTAATTTCGTCAGAAACGTTAACCTTTGAAGTGCATTCTACGCAGGTTCCAACATTCAAGACATACCAAAAATGTTTTAAAAACCGAGATAAAAATCCTTTCTCCATTCAAGTTTTACCAGTACAGAAACTTTAAACTCAATTTTCTCAGAATTATAGTTTTCTGAATCAGCCCGATGCCTTTCACCAATTTGGATGTAACTTTGCAATTGAACATCCAATAACCAAAGGCAAGGTATCATTTTAAAGCTTAAAAAATAATTTTTCAGATGAGACCAAAAAATCAATTTTCATTTTTGGACCCTTAAGGTACCTTAATTTTGATAAGACGGTTCACATAATTTGAGCTTTGCCAAGCGTAAGTTGATTTGAATCATGATGCAAATGACATGTATTTGGAATCTATCTCTCCCAAGGTGATGTTTATGCCTGTTATCCTGAGGCCATAGTCCAAGGAATAATAGTTTCATAGATAGTACTAAGAGATAGAAAGATTGCCATTCATTCATTTCATTTCATGTTTATTAAAATTGCACTTGGTGGTCCAAGACCAAATTACATACAATTTACAAAATATAATACAAGTATAAAATAATAATAAAACAATTCATTGCACAGATGAATATAAACCAGACAAATAAATATTTCAAAAACATAATTACACACTCAAAATGGAATACTTAAAATTTCAGTAAAAAAGGAGCATTTTAAAATGGAATTTTGTAAAAAGAGGATAGCAGGATAATCCTTGGCACTATCTATTGAGTAAGTTTATGTAGTAGGGGATGGCGCTGTCTTGAAACCTACTCGTTCTTGCTCGGAGGTTTGAGATCTTGTTGGCAGTTCTTTACCAATATAACCAGGGTCTTACAATGATTATCTATTTTATTATCCATGCTTTGTTATTGATGGTGAAGAAATTAATCTTGAATATAGTATTTTTGTTTACTACACCTCATGAATTTTTATTAGGCAACTACGAATCATAATTGGTCAGTTCTACCTGACGTGCGTAACAGTATTTTGCTTAATTCCCAACAGGTATAAAGTAAATCAAATACAACATGCATGGTTTATTTTGGGAACTATTGAAAATTCCTGATCCCTGTCATTGGGTGTGTGTGTGATAACTTCCCTTGGCTTCATGATAACTTATTGGACAATGAAAACAAAAAACCAAGGCAGGGCGTGCATCAACAAACAATTGGGCCCTGCACTCTTGTTTTCTGTTTAAACTGTCCAATAAATTTAGTCACATGCATCCAACACCTAAGGATCAGTGATTTTATATTACTTGCAACACAAGTCAAAAACATAAGCAAAGGTGCAATTCTCACCTTTTTTGCCCTACACACACACCCCCACCCCCACACCCCCATCCATTTTCTTAATTTGTTACTAGCCTTAGAAGCAGGGACGTACAGATATAGCCATGTACAGTACCGGCTGGAATAAAGTTTTCACGACCGTCACAACCCGCGCGAGTGGGTTTGCTCGTGTTATATTTCTGCGCAGTATTTGTATTTACTGAAGTATTTGGTCTAACAGGTGTTTTACTACACTGAGTGGGTTACGTAGATTGTAACCCGAGCAAGTTCAGTGATGTCAAACCTATGCAACCCCACTAATAAGTTATTGAGTTTTACAAGTAGCTAATCAATTCCAATAATCATGATTATAGGCCAATATACAGTCTCCAAAAAAAGCATTGTCCCACCTCGAAAAATTGGCTCGTACGCAAATATGGAACTCGCAAACGTAATTTGAAGATTATGTGTACAAGCGCTGGAATTTCAGCTTTCTTTTGACACCCTATTTCTGAAAAATGATGAAATTATGAACTGTTAAACCCCTCAAGGTCAATTAAAAAATGTTGCAAATTTCATTTTTCGCACAGTACAAAATATCCGCTTAGATACCAACTGTAGAAGCGGTGGTATTGATTTCATTAACTGACGTGTAAATAACACCATTGCAATTATTGCCACATTTTGTACTGTGCGAAAAATTAAATTTGCAACATTATTTTAATTGTCCTCGAGGGGTTGTAAAAGTTCATAACTCCATTATTTTTCAGTCAATTGTCAGAAATAGGGTGTCAAAAGAAAGCTTAAATTCCAGCGCTTGTACACATAATCTTCAAATTAGGTTTGCGAGTTCCATATTTGCGTACAAGCCATTTTTTCGAAGTGAGGCGATACTTTCTTGGGAGACTGCACTTTCCTGGTATAGCTGAGCAAAAAAAGGTTTTTGATTGCAAACACCATTTTTCCAAGCCTGATAAACTGCCATTTCCCTGTCAGTAGCAGAATTGCTATGCATTGCCATGGTAAATTTCCCCGTAAGATATTGCCTTGTTCACGTTGTAGATACTTCAAATTATTATTTACTTACAACGAAAATGACAAAGAAAAGCTGTTTCCAACATTGAATTAATTGCCATGATGTTGTTGGCTGGTAACGATACAGTATTTTAGTTGATTAGAAGTATTTCACATGCCCGGTCCCCCAAGTCAACATAAAAGTGGTAACCATGCATGTTCTAAATTTCATGGAAAAGGTGTATATTTTCACTGTAATCGCGGACCTCAAAATCATAAAAAGGGGGTATTTTGAGTGTCCATCTCTATCTCAGTGAAGTTTAAAAAAAGGTATTTCACAGAATTGGTAAATCCGAACGTTCTTGGTCTATATATTGTCTGGGCCAGGCATGCACACATTGATTAAGAATCCGCTGAAGAATTTGTATGAGCTAGAAAAGCCTGGAAAAAAACAAAACAAATGAGGTCCCGGAATGAGGTCCTTATTTAACTTCCTTCCTACTTTTGATTTTGTTACACTTTTATTGACTTTATTGCAGCGTGTCAAATGTTCAAAGCTGTTGGTTTGAGACTTGACATTCGCACCAGGCTGCGATCCCAAAGGGGGCCCTCAACTTTGAAAGTGGTAGGTATATCAGGCGCGAAGCGCCAAAATGGGAGGCAGGTGAACTGATTTTCTGTAAAAAATGGACCTTTGAAACCAATTTTGGGGGTCTAGTGATGTGAAATTTTGGCCAAAAATGGCCTCCTAAACTGAAAATATTTGCATTTCCTGAGCAATTTTTACAGTTGGAGGTAAAAGTTTGTAGTTTTCCTCAAATAGGGTCAAAAGAACTGAATCATGCTGAAAATGGGGGTCTAGTGAGCAGTCTGGCGGACTGAAAAAGGGGGTCTTGACAACCGGACATGTATACTGCCCACATATGTGAGTGCCCACCCACCGCATGTTTAGAAATTAAACACGTCCAGTGTTTTCAAATTTGACACATGATGTTTAGCTTATAGGCCTAAACATGTGTGTAGGGGACGGTAGGGCGAAAACACCCCCGTATACCATTTGTCCCCCAGGGCATTCTAAACACGATCTTCACAGCTGAGTGACATTAAGGCGGAAATTCAATCCAGTAACTATATAATTCCATCTCCAAATGTTTGAACTTCTTTAAAACGAAATTTGATGTTAACCATGTTAACCAAAAATTAGAAAAGAAACTGGCACCAAATTTACGTATTAAGTGATGGAAAAAATCCTGAAAACTTTGACTGTTTGACATGGTTCCACAGATTTGTGTTTACAAAGTTCCATTAGGTTCTATGTATATAAACGAGGCAAAAAAATACAATAATACTCATCAACTTCTAGAATAATGTCATAATATCTTTCTTTTTATTCACATAATTACAATTTTTGCAGGCTATGTATGATTCTCAATACCTTGGACTCAACCTGAAGTAGTACATTTCTTATATCCAAAATTTCACCTAAAAATTCTTTAAGTTTTTGGAGATATGGCATGTTATACCTCATTTCTAATTTGTCTGTATTTACATAACAGCCTCATACCCAGAGAATATAGTACTTCATCCGATCGTATTCTCAACATCTCAGGCTCAACCTGAAGTAGTACTTTTTTTATGTCAAATTGTATAAGGCCATGTTTTTTTACTTATAAATCCCAAATTTGACCACACCTCTTTTAAGCTTTTGGAGATATGGCATGATATACCTGATTTCTAATTCTTGTGTATTTACATAACAGCCTCATGCCGAGAGTAAAAGTGATTTATTTGCCCCTGAAAAGTGAATACAAAGCAATTAAGGATTAAACCTCCCAAAATGGAGAATGGAGATACAGCTGACAAATAAAATTAGTTGTTATAACTTTTTTTATATTTCTTATGTATTTACATAACATCCACTTCTCCAGATTTGTATATATTCGTTGCCTCTAAGGAGTGAACAAGAAGCATTCTACATAATAAGGCTCAAACCATAGTCGGCCTCCAAACAAAATTTTTCCTACCAAACATTTGGTCATGATGTCAAAATGACGAGTGACTCCAAACAAAATAACTTCAACACCGAGTTGAGACCAAACACAATTTTGTGCTAGATTGCACATGTTATTGAATTGCCATATACATTAGACCAAATGTTTTTCACCCTATGCCCCACAGTCTAAACATGCCATTACGGTAACCTCCTTGAACAAGCGGTCGATATATGATTTACTTAACTTGCACATAGTTGCGCGGTAGAACCGCTCAAATTATAATGGAGTGCTTCGAGGTATAACTTCAATCATGAGCTGTCTGGAGTAGTGTCCGCGCAAACCCGCTCTCAACCCGCGACAGATTTGAATGCAAAACCCTCTCATCGCGAGGTAAAAACCCGCGCAAACCCTCACAACTCGTGGTAACTTTATTCCAGCCGGTACTGTAAGTCAGAAGAAGACCAACACATTTACCATTCCGATATAAGACCCAATTCATGTTTCATGAATATACTGTCAGTGGCAGCACCAGGATTTTATAACATGGGGGTCAAACAGGAGGTACATTGAATTTTGCAAATTCATACTAAAGAGAGACATGAGAGACATCTCACTGTTTTCTACTCAGATCCGAAAGTCATACATGAGACTCTGGACTCTTTTCCCACCCACCTCTCCCTGGAACCACCAAATACTGAAGTTCACACTTGACATCAATTTATAAAGAGAGAAATCTGACTAACATTAAATCTGACTGACCTTCTCTTCTCGTTGTGGCTTTTTCTTTGGTTTCCTTGGGTAATTCATTACACCTAAATCACTGTCCCATTTCACATCCCATACATGGAATTCTTGATTCTTAATTTCCGCGCCCACCACTCCCTGGAACTACCAAACACTCACTTAAATCAATTTATAAAGAAAGAGAAATTTGACTAACCTTTTCTTCTCGTTGTGGCTTTTTCTTTGGTTTCCGTGGGTAATTCATTACGCCTAAATCACTGTCCCATTTCACCTCTTTTAGTAGACATAGATGACAGTTATCAGCAGCTGTAAAAGAGAAATATTTCATTAACCATTTTCGGGGGGGGGGGGGGGGGGGGGAGAGCGTAATTGATTTTGAATAAAATTAATCCGCCCATTGACCTCGGTCTTTTTAGGTCATAGAATATTAATCAATGTTTGTAAATACTAAAACTGTTGGAGTTGGATAATCAACTCCACTGTACATTTTCAGTTTGGCTTTTCTGTCGAGAACTCCTGTTTATCCCGCAGTACGTTAATGACGATACTGGCGGAAGGTTATGTGACATGCTAAGGCGTGATGGGGCATAACCGCCTCCTCCTGACCATTTTAAAACCTTTATGCAAATTTGTTTATAGATTCACCAGATATCTTTGTGAAACAAACGATAGAAGATGTGATCAATTCACCAGAGCTGATGTTTCATCCATCAAATAGTAAAGTATTGTTGTTAAGGTTTCCGTTGACATGCCTTATGTTGACATTTATGTTGACATAAGGCATATCTCGACATGTCAACATGATATCTCATTTGTTGCAAAACTGGGAAGGTAAAATTTCATAAAAACTTTATTAATTCAATAAGTTTATTAGTTGTTTGTCATTTACAACCATTTTAAAGTTATTACGATGGTTCAAAATAAAAAAAAGTAAAAAAATATTTATTTCATATATCATCCATATTGTTATACACAGAAAAAAATAGCACATGACTAAATATATATTATAGATACCAGTAACTCTACGTTTAAAATGGGTCATTAATTAATTAATGACCCATTTTAAACTTAGAGTTACCGGTACCTATAATGCTCATCCAAATAATTTGTTTTTAGCGCAAAAAACAACTCTTCGATATGTCGACACATATGTGGACGTGGAAAACAAATTATTGCGACGTGTTGACATGAAAAAAACAGTCTACAGAAACCTTAATTGTTGTCAATTCCATCTTTACGGACATAACATTTGCACTCAAATTCAATATTCAATTTGATTACAAACCCACTTCCAGTTGAGAGAATGATTTATATGCTGCTATATTTGCAAAATTAAACCTGCACTTTAACTCTTTCACTCTGGAATAATATTTTCACTGTCTCTCCAATTTCACTGGAAAGCCTCTCTGAGCAGCTCATAGATAACTCACTTTATGATAGACATGATAATTGTAGTGCGCCAGGGTTGGTCTCTTAGCTAATAAAAACAATGGCGCTAGATAGCTCTTCATTTCAACTGCTTAATTGCAAATATTTTCAACTAATTTTGGCTCACAGCTTTTTTAGAGCAATTTCAAAACAAGCATGGTTCGCGAACCAGTAGTCTCGCCTGCGTATCGACCGCCTACTGAATTGACCGCCTTCTTAATCATTCAGTTGTGGGGTGGAATAGGATAGGGTAGGAGTAGGGTATGCGTATTGAGCGCTTTCTTAATTGATTGCTACATAATTATTCAGTGCGTGTTAATTCCCTCAGATTTGGTAAACAAGCACTATGGTCTAAGTCAGGGGTTCATGAGTTATGACCTTGACCTCAAAATGACCTTGGAGGACCTCAGCTCAGGTCAACTTTTTGAACAATTTTGGAAATTTGACCCCAGATGACCTTTTGACCTTGGGTAAAGTACTTTCTATGGTCTAAGTTTAATCCATGTGAGGTCAGGTGTTCATGAGTTATGAGCTTGACCTCAAAATGACCTCATGTCAAGTTTTTGAACAATTTTGGAAATTTGACCTCAGATGACCTTTTGACCTTGAATGATCTTCCCCGCACCCCCCAAAAAGGCGCGGCGCGTGTGCTAATCCCGAACCCCTTCATGTCACCAAGTGTCAATGCCATAGCCCTTATGGTTTAGGAGATATACTTTAAAATACCAAATCACGCATAAATTATGCAAATTAGGTACTTCATATGCATAGTTTGCGTTCAAATTGTACGCAGCGCCAGTTCAGCTCCAACCCTACCCACTCACCAAATATCATCAACATAGGGCATACTGTTTCCGAGATCTGCTCCGGACAAGAAATGCGGACGGTGGACAGTTTTAAGGAATGGTATGTCTCTTCTGAAAAATTTTCAGGGCGAGACAAAAATTGCGTCGAAAAAACAATTCCGGCATTTGAGCCACTGTAAGTGGCTTTCCGGAATGAAGGAGTTTATATGATATAGTTTTTTACCTCGATCCGTCAAGTTGATGAAACAAGCGTAACCGATGTAATTGACATCAATAACAACTTTCATTGACGTAATTAAACAACTTGTTGTCAATTCCATCTTATGTAAAATAAGTTTTTAAAAAAACATTCCACAAGTGGCTACTCAAATTGACTTGGATATGGAAATCTTAAAGCCAACCATACAAATACTAATTTTCAAGAAAATGGGACCCATCCATGTACAAATATCCCAAATTTTGAGTCAAATTTATTAAAAACTCAAATTTTGTGAAAGAACACCCAAATTTGTGCCATTTGGAAAAGCAAACTCATCAAAATATCAAAGTTTGTTTAAAAAGGACCAATTGAATCTGATTATGTCCAATTCAGGGGGGGGGGGGGGGGGGCAGACAAGTATAATGTTGCAGGCATAGCATGATCAAGAAACAGGTGAATTAGGGCTGTTTTTCGGGATTGAAGGGCGAATCAGGTGACACCAGCATTTAAAATTCTGGTTGTCCGGTTGCCCGGGACAACCAAATCTAGCGCCAGACAACCTAAATTAATGCTGTGGTTGTCTTGCGGACAACCATAATTTTTCAAAGTCAAATAAACATACTTCTTAGCATGTTTATTTCAAAACTGGAACCTTCGATAAAATTGTAAAATTTTTGAGCATTTTTCTTAAATTCCCTGATCGCCATAGAAATATGACTTTTTATCAATTGCTGTTGAAAAAAATAGAAGTAGTTGTCTTGTAGTTGTCTGTGTGCTTGGGAGTTTTGAAAAGCTACGTCAAAAAAAATTTGGGGTACCTTTTTGAGTCAACCAATAACAACCTGGTTGTCCGTCGGACAACCATGTTTTTTTCCTTAATTCGAACACTGGGTGACACCGTTTATTAGGGTATCAAAAACAGCCATTTTCAAGAAATTGGGTACTTTTTCAAACCCTAATGTGAAAACGGTTTTGGTAAAATCCCAATTTAGTGTGTGAATAAGGGGACAACGGGTGTATTTTGGATTCAGGAAAAACCACCCTTTAGGGAGTGTTTTAAAAAACTATGGTCACTCTATGCCTGTAATATTATACTTGACCCCCCCCCCCCCCATTATGGTAGACTAACATTCTGGGGAAAGTGATATGAATTATTTCTCTATAAATTTCCGTTTTCAATTTGCTCCTTACCACATTCTATATCAGGGATCTCTGATGTTCCATTCTGACACTCTTTACCCACAATCCTCTTTGTTGACAGCTTATGGTTATGGTCAACCTGTAAATACAAAAAGAACATTACCAATATCTTATTGATTTTTAATAAATATCCTAAAGTTACCTTATGCTGCAAGCCAAAAGAAGACATCATCAGGACCTTTCGATCAGGCCAAAAAAAATTAATTGTTATGTTGCCCTCAAGTGGGATTTCTGAAAAATTGAGTCGGTCGGTCGGAAAATAATTTTTGTTCAATTATTTTTTTTTAAAGCACCTAAAGTACCAAATTTGGGTGTATTTTCCACTATTTTCAAAATATTTTCTCAAAAAACACCCAATCTGAGCAAAATTGGGTGCTTTCCCGACCCTAATATTTTTTTTTAATTTTTGAATAGGGTCGGTCGCTGAGGGCAACATAACAATTTATTTTTTTTGGCCTTACTAAGGCAAGGGTTAA
>JXSR01S023391.1:13787-25015 GCA_000969725.1 Ophiothrix spiculata | reverse complement strand
GCATCAATGGATGTCTTGAACTTGCCCTCTGGGACCGTCAACCATTCAACTTAAACTCTTATCTTGAATCTCTGATGCATTTTATTCTGACCAAAGTGAATCTTCACCCAAATCTGCTTTAAGTAGGTGAAGGCAACAAAAAACCCCTGTTTTATGGGCCCAACTGACCCTAAATTTGTGTTTTTGAAGATTTTTTTTTTAATTTTGCCAAAATTATGTAAAGTCTTTCTTTAAAAAAAAAAAGAAAAAGTTTTTGTCATGTTTTTTCGAATTTTGGGGTTATTTTAGGCAAAACTGTTTTATGGGCCCAACTGATCCTAAATTTGCGTTTTTGAAGATTTTTAAATTTTGCCAAAATCATGTAAAATCTTTCTTTGTAAAAAAATTTCAGTTTTTGTCACATGTTTTTCGAATTTTAGGGTTATTTTAGGCAAAAAAAAAATTGTAGAGAAAAATTTGCCCTACCGACCTACTTGAAAGGTCCGCCCGCCCGTAAAACAGGGATTTTTTTGTCCCCTAAGTTGTCAATCTTCAGCTAATTCTATTGTTGGCAATATGGATCTGCACCAAGAGGGCGGTGAATCTTGACTTAATTTTTTACGACGTTATATGAATGAGTACATGTGATGGCTTGCGGAGGGTAGGATTAAGACTCTCTTTGATGCTTGCATAAATCTATGGTGCGTAAGTGCACATGTACGTGATCATAATTCACATTCAGTTTTTATTGAAATGCTTTCTATGGTATATAATACCCCACAGGAAGGGGATGGAACAATTGTGACCGTCTATCCCAAAAGAGCCGTAAATGCAGCCTCTTGTATTTTTCTCTTTTTCGGCAAATTACGACCTTGACGTGTATTTTCAACTGTAGCGCAAACTGAAGTTTGCTGCATTTACGGCTTGTTTGAGATGGATGGTCGCAATTTAGTTGATATTTTAATTTGATGATTTGGTACAACTAACCCCTTAACTGTTGTGTTATAATTTCTTGTTTGCTAATTACATGTCAAGTAAAAACAAAAAGAACAAACTTTTAAACAAATTTGACCTTTTGTTGTTGAATTTTCTATTTTTGCTTTATTTTGCACCCGACTCATGAAACAGAAAGTCATGTAGAAGAAACAGATACACTACGAACTCGCCCAGACATGGCAGCCGTGTGGCGCAATTCACTAACTTTGCCAAATTTTTAGGATGCAAATAGACCTGTTTCCTATCTGTACTTTTTTTAATCTATGGATCCAACGGACATAAAACCCATTAAGTGCGTGTTCACATCACAAATATATGGGGTCGACCTAGATCCAATGTGGAGTCGACCCACATTAGTTTTGTGTTCACACCTATACCCACATAGTGGATTAAAAGTGGGTTGTGATTTTCACATCCTGGTAAGTGGAGTGAGTCCACTTACCAGGATGTGATAACACCACACTGAAGTAAAGAATGTTCATGATGTTAAGACTATTTTACTTCATCATGTTTGGCAAAATACTTAAGATTGTAATATAAAGTAGGCCCTATTCGATTTTTGAAAACATGAGGCATTTAATTGTGTGTTGTTACACAGGTTACTACAGTTATTTTTGAAGTATTTGTTACGGTGAAGGAGAAAAGTGCAGTTGTATTATAACATTTCTTACAGGGATAAAAAGGATTCTAATAAAAATACTTTTGAGTCAATTCAACAACGTTTCATATTTAACAATCCTACCTCAATAATATCAAATTTTAACTTAAAACTTCTTTTCATACCAATTATAAATAAGTAACCAAATTAATTTCATGACTCTACTATATGCTATATGATATGCTTTGCATGTAGCAGTCAGAGATATTGACATAAGATCAATATTACACACACAATAGGAAAGTACTTGTTACTTCCTGTATATGTGGATCTGAATCCACATTGTCGTGTTCACATTACAAAATCTAACCCACCTCCTGGGGTCGAAACTACCTCATGAAGGTGGTCTCGCTCCACATTGTTAATGTGGGTTCGATGTAGGGTCGAAACCACTTATTTTGTGATCACACTACACTGAGAAGTGGGTTCGATGTAGGGTCGACTCCACGTCCCTACATTAAACTAGCTAGGTGTGATCACGCCCTAAGTATCAAAGTTACTTACGAGTACAATTATATAATCAAAGAAACAAAATAAGCCAACTTATTGAGTTGATAACAACATAAAAATAGTGTAGAAAAAAATATAATAATGAAAAAAATAATAGCAATTTGAAGGCCTATATATATGTGATGGATCATCCCGAAAGGGGGGACTTAGCAGATTTCATCAGTTTTGATTTTATTATTTCATATGTTACAGCATTTTCTAAGCTTTAAAATGACACCTTACTTGTTGAAATTGATGTAGGCGATCAAATGTTACAGAAGAAAATCTGCTGGAAATTCTTATTATTTTCTTTTTTTCTTTTTATTTTTTGCTGCCTATTTTCACCAGTTTCTTGAAAAGTGTTCTGTCGCAAAGTCCCATTTTTCGGAGCGAGTCATCACATATATGCACAAACTCGCCAAACAGCAATTAACAAGAAACTGATACTCCACAAAAGTGACAGTAAATGGACTGTGCGAGCTTTCGGAAAGTAAACTTTCCTTCTGGTTACAGGAACATATAAACAAAGAAAATATACAATAAAACTACAACATAATCAAAATGTATTTCCACAAATAGCTAAATACATACATGAACTTATCTTAATCAAATTAAAGTGACAGATCAATACATTATGACAATATCAATAGCAATGACAGGTGTTTTACAGATTTAAAATGTTCATACCTTTCTTGTTTCCTTGAAAAATATGAGCTTTCAATTTACCTCCAAAATATTGGAAATGTAAGAATATTTTGGTAAAAGTCGTTTTGAAAATGAAAACTGTAAATCAAGTTGTCTCAGTTTGAAGTACAGTGGAACCTCGATAATGCAAAATCTCTGGGGCCCAAGATTTGAGTTTGTGTTATCAGAATTGTGTGTTATCCAACCCATGTCACATAGAAAATCAACACATGGAATATCAGGGTTTTTGTGTTGACAGATTTTGTGTAAACAAGGCTCCACTGTATTCTAACACGTGTGTCATCCTTCAATCTGCTTCTGGGAATCATGAACTTGAATCAAGTATCTTTTTGATACCCGGGTCTAATAACCTTGCGGCATCATACCGGGCAGAAATTCAGTGGACACAGGTCGAACATCAGCCGGTGAACAGATTTTTTGAATTTTAACTAAAAGTACTTTGAAATATGGAAAATTCATTCAAAAATCTTACAACACCACAAAATTTGACAATATTGGTTGAAGAAAATATATTTAGCTTTGAAACAAAAATTCACTTAACCCTAACGCCACCGAACCTCACAAAATCCCATTCCACAAAATCAAGAAAATCGCCTAAGTCCAAATACGTCATAGACCGGAGTCAGCTATGATTTTTAAACGAAGAGGTGCTTAAAAGTGTAAGGGTTAATAAAGCCTATATATGTGCCTAAACTAACCCTAACGCCACCGAACCTCACAAAATCCCATTCCACAAAATCAAGAAAATCGCCTAAGTCCAAATACGTCATTGACTGGAGTCAGTTATGATCACGGAATCGCTGCCATGGCAGCGCCTGCTCAGTGGCTTGACATAGTGATAATCGGACTGGGAAGCGAGAGGTCCCGGGTTCGAATCCAGGTGAAAACCCGTGATTTTTGACCTTGAAATTTCCAAGGAGATAGTTTTTAAACGAAGAGGTGCTTAAAAGTGTTAGGGTTAAACCAGGCCTAACTTTAAACCTGGTCTACCTCTTTTGTGCATACAGACCTATGGGTTCAACTAAAAAGTTCTGGAGTGCTTATCTCTCTTTCTAAGCAATTTGGGCCTGATTCCAAATAACAATGAGATTGGTGCATCTGCAAGAAAGCACATTACAGTGCCAATCGTGACTAACCTTGCACCACTTAAGGTCATTTGAGAGGGCAAATCATGAAGTTTCTTGGAAAGTCAACCTGAGATTATATGTATCCCGTCATATCGAAAGTTACCTTAAGCTCTTACGGGTCCCAAAATGAAAATTGATTTTTTGGTCTCATCTGAAAGATTATATTTTAAGCTTTAAATTGACACCTTGGTTTTGGTTATTGGATGTTGGATTGCAAAGTTACATCCAAATTGGTAACAGGCATTGGGCTGATTCAGAAAACTATAGTTCTGAGAAAATCGAGTTGAAAGTTTCTGTACTGGTAAAACTTGAATGGAGAAAGGAGTTTTGTCTCGGTTTTTAAACATTTGTCTTATGTTTTGGATGTTGGAACCTGATTAATATGCTAGAATACACTTCAAAGGTAACGTTTCTGATCAAATTAGAAATTCGACCTTGGACGTGATTTTTGACTATGCTCAGCTTCAATGGCCTGTATCTCGTAAAATACTGTGCCGACCTTAATGTACCTTTAGATATGACGGGACACATATTGCCTATGTTGCTCAATAACTTATATATTGGCAAAAATGATAGAAAAAACATGCTCAGTGTGTTAAGCTCTACTGGTTCAATGTAATCAAGTGCCTCTAAATTCAGTTTCAGTTTTCCAGAAACATCCTATTGAACCACTACCCTGGAAGGGGGGACTTTGTGACAGAACACTTTCCAAAAAACTGGTGAAAATAGGCAGCAAAAAATAAAGAAAATAATAAGAATGTCCAGCAGATTTTCTGTTGTAAAATGTGATCGCCATGGATCAATTTCGAAGATTAGAAAATACTGTAACAGATTAAACAAAAAGATCAACATCGATATCATCTGCAAAGTCCCCCCATTCGAGGTGAGCCATCACAAATAATATACAATGTATCTGCATGGATGTTTTACTCCACAGGAGACAATAATTTTTATGATTATGTAACAATTAAAAAGTTGAATAACCATAGATTTACAGGGGAGATACCGGACTTTGTATACCGGCCCATGTAATGGCGTCATCAGCCATGGAGCTCAAATTGGGGGTATTCAGGTCCACTCGGTTACAGCCAATATCATCTCAAAGTGCCGAGATGCGACTGCCCGTAGAGACAAATCGCGCAAATAATAATTTACGCAAATGATAAGCCAACCTGCATGCAAAGTGTGTGTTTTCAATATTTACGCATAATGACAAGATGTAATGCATCATCGGCAAAAACCTGAATACCCTCAATTTAGTTTCCATGCCAGAATAAAAATGGCAACAAGACTGGTTATCTCCCCTGTAAATCTATGATTACCCCTGAGAAATCTGAAATCAAGATCTGGACTAAATTAGACCAAAATAGGTTCATGGTGTACTGTTCCCACTAAGGTTTTTGAGCTTGCACAAATTCGATCAATTTTGACAAAGTTGAAGAAGAGGTAATGTTTGTTTATTTATGTGTATTTTTATGTAATTTTGATGGAAATAAACATGTTTTGATTTGATTTGTATTTGGCCCCAAATCATGAACTGAAGCTGAAATTTAACTTAAAAAACAAGGGAAAGCATTGTTAAGATTTATTTTAGAAACTTGTTGCGCCAATTTTCCAGACTCTTGCGCCAATGGCGCGCCATACAGCCTTAGCAGGAACACTGGTGGTGTACTATATACATAGGACACTGTTCATGACTAGCGATTAAGTCACCAAGCTTTCTTGACAACAAGGTAAATATTTTGTAAGAAGGGCAAGGCTTTGATAAAGAGGGACATTATGTTGTAAAACAATAAGGTTAAAACAAAGTACTAAAATAACTGTGTGCTTAACATTTCTGTGAGAAACTCACTAGTTGGTTATCAGTTGTGCCGGTTTCATGACGTGGTGTCTTAATTGAATATTGTGATTCAGTACATGATTATAAAAACACTGATTTATAATTTGTGATGACTCACACTGAAAAGGGGGACTTTGCGACAGAACACTTTTCAAGATACTGGTGAAAATAGGTAGCAAAAAATAAATAAAATAATAAGAATTTCCAGCAGATTTTCTGTTGTAAAATATAAACGCCTTAATCAATTTTGACAAATAAGGTGTCATTTTAAAGCTTAGAAAATGCTGTAACAGATGAAATGATAAACTAAAAATTGATATCATCTGCAAAGTCCCCCCCCCCCCCTTTCGGGGCGAGTCATCACATTTTGCCGATGCGAAAGGTTGACTTATGGACTAAAATGTAAGCAAAATCACACTTTAGATAAGTTTAGCTCCCGGGTTTAGCTTGATGGTTGAACTCAAATTAGATAAATGGAAAGCTTGATGATTTAGAAATATAAATTAATTAATTTTAAAACAATTCAGGGACTTTTCTTCCTTATTATGAACAGGGCCTAAACTACACCATTGTCCAAAATGGAATGCTAGAAAAATAAAGGATGAACAAACTGATAAAAAATTAAAATGCTAATGTAAATTTTAATGTTAAATGTATCAAACATTTCCCCATCTTTTATAAGATACAGTGGAATCTCGTTAACACAAAATCACTGGGGCCAAAGAGTGTTTGGGTTATCAGGATTTTGTGTTATCCAACTGATTTTACATAGGAAATCAATACTTGGGACCCAACAAACATTTTGTGTTATCAGAGTTTTTGTGTTAACAGATTTTGTGTTAACGAGGTTCCACAATATGCAAATTTCATGATAATAATTCTTGGCTATTATCAGCCAACTATGTGCATATGGACAAAAATTCAAGGGACGGCAACTCTTGAGGTCTTTCAAATTAAACGTATTAGATGGTCATAGGGTGTAATACAGCCATGGCAGAGATAACCTTAGTGTCAATGCATCAGCAAAGATTTTGATCACTCTTTTGTATAAACAAAATTCAAAGCTAGACTGTATAAACCTTGATTCCAACCAAATCCCTTGAAGTTGTCGATCTGTTCTACTTATGCCTAAAATGTGACATGCATGTCCACCAATGATATTACTGCTGTCACTGAATCTTGCTCTAATGTTAGGTCTTGTCTTTTGAAAATTTGATGCCAAACAAATCCGATTTTTTCTATGAGCCTGCATTTTAAGTCTTTTCTGTCGATTTGTCTTCTTCTTGTCCACGTAATAGATTAACTCGCATACGCTCATACATCGCTTGGTCCTGAAAGTACAAAAACAACCATCATAATTAAATTAGTGAGGTTATCTTTTTTATTTGAAGTTCAGATTTCTTTACAGTAACCCCACTAGTGTCCAAAACACCTTAAATTAGTGAGATTTTTAATTGTTTAATGATTACACATTTTATGCACTACTTTGTGTCATCGCTTAGCAGGGTGAAAAGTGATAACACATTTAATGCATCAATTTCTTTTACTTTATACGGTGTGTTAAGTTCATGTGCAACAATTTTAAAATTGCACAATGCACATGAAATCAAAATAGTTGGACTGAATCAACTAAGTCTTTGAAATTTAATCCTAGGTTTTGATGGTCATGATGTGAACTGAAAACTTGAATCGAACCAGCAAAATGATTTTTGGTGCTATTACGAAGACAAAATTGCTCAGACACACATCTAAATAAATACAATAGAAATAACGAAGTTGCTGGGGAAAGAGAATTTAGTTCTTCATATCCAAATTGTGTTATTTTGTTTTTGAAAACAATATACACAAGAAGGAAATTGTTAAAATGGTATGGGAAAAATACTACTTTATAACAGGACTTTTCTTATATCAGATTTTGTTATATGAATTTCTACTGTAATTTGAACAGTCAGTCTACAAAAAGTGCGTCATCATTATCATACTTAGTCCTTGATATTTCATAATGAAGCTTATTGCATGGTCCGCTTGACATTTTTGTTATCTGACATGCTCATTCCATGCAGACTATTCATATGTTTATTTCCCCTATAGTACCTGTCATTCGTAGTCTTACCTTCTTGGAAACTGAAGCCTTCACTTTACCAAATGCGGCCTCAAAGTCATCTTTTGTAACCATGATATTACTGGTGTCTGCTTTCTGTGTTGATGGACCCTGTATGGTATGCAGGATTTTCTTCAGGGCACTCATGGAAGCTTCACGTACCAGAGCTGCAAGATCAGCGCCACTGTGGGGAAGTTATATGAAACATGAAACAACGTGTAAAGATAAGAAATTAAATTGAATACAGCTGTGGAAAATGTTACATTCATTCAACTTAAGCACCCTATGCAATTAGACGAGTGGGTCCTAATTTATTCCACTTTTAAAGTACTGTAAAAGAGTACACTTTCACAAGACTTTATTTTGGAGAATTTTGAAAAGAAAAAAATGCACAAAACTTAAGAAGCTTTTGTCAGTGGATTCACATTATGATAATGTTAATGTTCACTCAATGTTCAAAATTCCTGAAGCTGCTAAAATTCATTGTGAAAATATTGACTTTTATGGATTTTTACAGTACTTCACTGAAGTGTTTAGTTGTTATGGTCAATATTTTCACAAGAACTTTCTCACGAAAATATTGACAGTACTTTAAAGTTAGCACTTGTGTAGTGTAGGGGTTCTCAACTAGTTCTTTAAAATATGTAACATAAATGAGAGAATAATGTAGTCGGAAGCGAAACATGCATCAGTTTTTTAGTGTATTTCGAATGTATTTCTTTGTTTTTTTGAGAGATCAAAAGAACGAATCTGTAACAGTCAAAACGCCAAATTTGGCGCATGTGCCGCCAGTTGAGAATCCCGGTGTAGTGCTTTGTGTAATTTTACAGCCATCTAAACTTTGCCAATCAAAAACAAATACCTTGATAAATACTACTTTTTTGTCCTAAACAACAATAGCACATATTCAATTTTGATCACTGAAAGTTCTCCTGTAAATCCCATAACACACCAGCAATATGTACATAGCTAGCATCTAGCTAACAGAGACAGGATAGTTGAAAATGTTTTAACTTGCTAGTGTCTGGTTAGCGTCTTGGTAGCATCTATAACCAGACAATATGCTATAGGCTAAGCAAAAATTCATTTGGACAATGCAAACAGAAACGCAGATTGAGGGTTGCATTTACAAGCAATAGGGCCCTTCACTCTGAATTTTTGTTATAATAAGGGTTAGGGTAGGGAGGGATGGAAAACAACAACATAGAAGGTTAATGTTAACATCACCCATTGGATATGACAGTAAACAAAAATACATAATGGGGTTGCATTTACAAGTAATGGACCCTGCACTCTGGATTTTTGTTTTCACTATCCAATATTTTTTTTAGCTTATAGCTGTGTTTGCTTGTATGGCATGGGCTTAATGACAGCAAATTATTGCAGGAGTACTTACGTGTATCCTTGGCATCTGTTATCCAATCCAATTTCTTCCATCTTAGTATCGTCATTTATGCGTGGGCGGCTGCCATTCTGCAATGCAACATACATAATGATATAAAGAATGATTTTGCATTCTTCTACAATGTAACCTAATAAAAATGCATCACTTTTATTTGGTCTCTATTTTTGAAAATAATTGTGTAAGATGAAAAAGTTTCTCATAATGACAATAACAAAGGATTTATCTTTCATTGAGTGAAAAACTGAGCAAAATCTACCAAGGCTTTCTTAAGAAATCTACAACATTATAAGTTGAGTCGATTTTACCCCATTCAAATGGGATTAAAATGGCAACTCACATGCACATCCATGGATCTATGTCATTAAGCTTATACACCCCTTACAGTGAGGGGTAAGGGTTGTGAACAGTTGGGTTAAAATGTAGTCTAGTGACAAATTAAAAACAACAATTATACAATAAGATCTGAATGGCAAAATGTGGCCATAAAAAGTACAAATATTTTGAAATTATGAGAACTTGCCTACATGTAGCTAGGGTTATTGGTTAATTTCTGGTGTTTGTGAAAAACATGAAGGCATATAATACTTCAATTACACATCATGCTCTACCGAAAGAACTTAAATGGTCAAAAAATACTGATCAACTTCCTGACATGTACCTTTGTAATAGTTTTCAATATAGCAATTCTATCCTGTTGTTGTGGTATACCAACATATAATATCTTGTCCATTCTGCCTGGTCGTAGTACGGCTGGGTCTATGATATCTACAAATGACAAAAGAAATGGCAACTTCAACATATCAAGCTACAAAACATTTGCTTAATCTCCAACAACACTTGAAAAACCTAGGTTGGCGATGGATGTAATCTGGGATTGGTATAGCAATGTCCCGCTAGGGTATTTCAAACATGGTGACAAGATGTTTTCTCTAGTTTTGTTGAATTGTAAGCCACTCTAGTTTATTAAAGATTTCTGACTGTACCCATGGTCTTTTATAACAGTTGGTTGCAAACAGTGATGCACATCACTTGACTGATTCTATTCGGTGGATATCCAAAGTGGTACGCAGATCCCTAGCAACACTTTTGTAATTCAGTATAGATCTATCAAGGGCAAAGTACATTTATTCTTGTTCTTTTACCAATGTCAGACCATTTTGAAGGCTGTCTAAAAATCAGAGTTTCAATTTGACCATGTTTAACTATAGCTGCCTACCTGGTCTATTTGTGGCTCCCATAATAAAGACCTGCTTTCTGGCTTCTAATCCATCCATCTCAGTAAGTAATTGATTGACCACCCTAGCTGATGACCCAGACTATAGGATGAATAAAAATCAAAGATTCAAAAAAACATTAAATACATCAACTCACAAGAAAGCCATGCATGGTTTGGATTCAAACTAATAAGATGCACAGTTTGTGTGATTTTTATGTTACACATCATAATCATCTACACAACAGTTTGGCAGAATATAATCTCACCTGTGACAGCTTAAATGAATCAGTGCTACAAGGTATGAGGGGGGGGGGGGTCAATAAGTTTGTGGCCTGAGGAAGAAGAATATCAGCTATGCAGTTGTTATTCAAACGTCATATAGTTCCATTTACGTGATGAATATATGATTGGACACACCTAGGAAAATGAGTTTGACCGACTACTTTTGATTTTATGCCAATCAAAATTCCCTGACTTTTACCTGATTTTGAGGCATTTTTATCAAATTCCCTGACTTTTTCCTGACTCGAAAAAAGTAACATACATATCACTGATTTCCCTTGGAACCCTGAATACAAACGAAAAGCTTAATTCCTTCTACCTCAGGCCACAAATAAATTGAAAACCTTTCATATCTCATAATTTACCTCTCCAAAATCTGACCTCCTTGGGCAAAGTGCATCCAACTCATCAAAGAAGATAACACAAGGTG
>JXSR01S023391.1:0-10046 GCA_000969725.1 Ophiothrix spiculata | reverse complement strand
GACCTCAAATGACCTTTTGACCTTGAATGACCTTCACCGCACCCCCCAAAAAGGCGCGGCGCGTGTGCTAATCCCGAACCCCTTCATGTCACCAAGTTTCATTACCATAGCCCTTATGGTGTAGGATATATACTTAAAATACCAAATTACGCATAAATTATGCAAATTAGGTACTTCATATGCATAGTTTGCGTTCAAATTGTACGCAGCGCCAGTTCAGCTCCAACCCTACCCACTCACCAAATATCATGAACATAGGGCATACGGTTTCCGAGATTTGCTCCGGACAAGAAATGCGAACGGCGGACAGTTTTAAGGAATGGTATGTCTCTTCTGAACATTTTTCAGGCGAGACAAAAATGAAACAAGTCTGTTTCCGGTAGTACAGGTCTGAAAATTGAAATACAGGATGGGTTTGTTTTTAAATTTTTGTTTTACAATTCTTCAAAAAACAATGCACGCCGTGTTTTTGCCAGCTGAGTGCTCAATGCGTCACTTTTTCCCAATTCATATGTTGAATATTGGCAAAATTGTAGTCTAGTTCAGAGGCCAAAAGGGAATCAAAGTTTGTTTGTTTTAACAGAGTTGTCCAGTGAAACCAGTGAGCTTTTGGGGGGGAACAGTTCTTTTCCCACTATCCGGATTTGTCATTTTTGTCAATATTTTTATTTTTTTATACAAATATAAGAGAAATAAAGCTATGTGTGATTTAAGACTGATTAAAAGGAATGCGCGCGGGTAATGGGAAACAGACTGTTTCTTTTTTGGGCCTAAGTGTTCTTTTTAGTGATATCATGGTATTTGTCATGTACAAGTTCAACCTCTTTAATCCAAATCTTTTTGTTTTTACAGATTACTCTGTCAATGCAAATTAACACACAATTCTTTAATCCAGGTTTTCAATTATCTAACCATTGTTTGGTTCGGATAAAAGAGATTGAACTGGGTTTAGTGTTTACCTTTGCTAGAAGAGTCTTTCCACAACCAGGTGGTCCAGCTAGTAAAATCCCTGGGGGACTGGTAAGACCGAGAGCTTTGAAAGCATCAGGATTACGTACAGGAGCCTGATTACAGAAAAATGAAAGTAATTCATTAATTTTTGCATAGATTAAGTCGACAGAATGGTCCAGCTAGTAAAATCCCTCGGGGACTAGTAAGACCGCGAGCTTTGAAAGCATCAGGATTACGTACAGGAGCCTGATTACAGAAAAATGAAAGTAACTCATTATTTTTGCATAGATTTAGACGACAGAATGGTCCAGCTGGTAAAATCCCTGGAGAACTGGCTAGACCAAAAGCTTACAAAGCATCAGAATTATGTACAGGGCCTAATTACAGAAAAACAAAAGTTATTCTTTAAATAAAAACTTTGCTTCAGTCTTGATTTTGAGTTTTTATCTAAGTTCATCAAATGTAGATGTGGTCAGTTGACAAATGCTACCCAAAAGTCGAATTTCTTTTGGTATGCTGCAGAAACCAAAAAAGTATTAGTCTTTTACAACTTAAGTTGTAGTAAACACAACGAGTTCTGGGCCGATTTCACTAAAATTTAGCTAACCCTGTTTTGATCGCTAACTCCAAAAATGAACGCTAAATTGTTAAAAATTTAACGATCAATTTTGGAGTTAGCGACCATTGCTAAATGTTAGTGAAATCGGCCCCAGATCTTATATTAGTGTGTTACGTAAATAGATGTTTGATTTGAATAAAAAGTTGGTTGAAAGAATGTTGCATTTTGAGAATGAAAGAAAGTCATCATCTGCTTTTCAGCCAATAAGATGACTTCAGACTTGCTTACAAACACTTACTAATATAGCCATAGTGAGATCTTCCCTGATATCTTGCAGAGCACCAACATCATCCCATGTCACATCTGGTATCGTGGCAAATCCTTCCCTCTTAGCTGAAGGCTGGACCAGCGGAAGCGCTAGCTGTGAACACAATAATGTGGAATAAAGAGTTTATGTTTTCAGTCTGTATTTGGGTTAAAAAAATTGTCTTTGTTAATATATTTCATTTTTACTATCTCTATCTTGGAGGTCATTTGAATTGTGGCAACATGCCATAATACCATCATAAAAACTTCAAATAAAGATGAAATATGCATCTAGTATTGTGGCAAATCCTTTTCTCTTAGCTGATGGCTTCACTAACAGAAGTTTTCAGAATGTATTTGGGTTTGAAAAATTTCTATTGTTAATTGTTTCAAAAAATTCTAGGACACATGAAAATTTAGAGCCTGGCGTGTGCATTTTATGCGAGTACACAATGCTTTTCAGGCATTCGCGATATCGCGGTACTGTGGATTATTGATTGAAAATGGTGTTGCATACTTCCCGGTGTCCCGTTCTTGTCACGACTTGTGGATGCGCAGTGGCTGCATTCAGAAGTCATGTTCGTGTCCAAAATTTATTTGAAACAATAATATTATTGATTTAATTCATGATTTTTAGAGAAAAGGGGTGGGGGTGGGGATGGTTCATACTACGTCATCTCATGTACAGATGCGGAAAACAGCCATGTCAGATTCGCAATGTTACAGTACAGCTAGTTTGCCTTAATGACAGGTAATCAACTTTAGCCTTGAAGCGCAAGTGCTTGTCTTGATATCTGATTGGAAGTTATGTTATCTGCTAGTGTACTTGATATGGTCCTATGTATGGGATTGTTAAGTTATTTATTGGACGTAGATTAATTAATCTAATGCATGTGGAATACTAAACGGTTGGTCATTCATATAATGTTAAAAGAAAGAGGTCTTGATGACCTTGCAAGCCACATTCTGCTTCCCAGCCCACACACCAAACTTGGGTCCCAGTTGAGTTTTGTGTGCCCCAGATGGTCTCCTACTGAGTCACCCACCAGAAAACAGTTGTAGCTGGCTGGTTTACAACCAGCACAACAGTGAAAAGCCATCTATTTAACATTTATCAGTCTGTATGCTATACTAAATTAGGTAATTTAAACATTTCAACATCTGCAATGCACATTGAGCAGAACTGATGGAAATTTACACACAAGCAATACAAATTAAGAATTACCTTAAAATCTGCCATTTCAATAGACAAATCTTCTAGCTCCTCTTCTGAAAGGGGTGGTTGTTCTTTCAACCAGGTTAAGACTAGAAAAAAAAAAAGATTTTAAACAATACAGTTTGTCTATAGATATTAAGATAATATGGACAAACTTTGAAGAGATTTTTTACAGCTAACCAAATCTGTGAGATATGAAAATTTATTAATTAACTTGAAAAAGCAAAGCCTGAAGTGAGTATACTGCTATATAGTGAGCTAAGAATATTACAACTGACCTTAAATTTCATATTTAACAATCCTATTTTTGAAGGTTGTATTAGACCTGATATAATGGTAACTGTGTAATTCAAGCAGCGATTCATTTGGAACAAAATTTAATAAAAAATGGAACCTTGCACTTCAACATAATCCACTGAAGAGGGCAATGCTTGTTGAATATTAATGATGTACTGATGTGTGCAATACAGGAAAATTAAAAAAATGATACTCTATCTGATCACTGTGTAAGCATAATTTGAAAGACAGATTAAATGTTGCTAATAGAGGGTGAATTATTGTATCTCCTACCTTTTTTTTTTTTTTTTTTTTTTTTTTCAGTTCTAAATAATCCAAATCAACATTTCTTGCTCAGCACAAGACGTAACAAACATGGCCAGAAACACATAAATGATTTGTGTACATATACAATCTGTGCATCAAATCAATACTTGCCCTGACTAGCTAACCTTGTTTAAAAAATCTTGGAAGTATAACAACCTAGGCCTATGAGCAGCAATTCCCTTTGAATCAATTACAGTCAGAATCAGCTCTTATAATTCCCACATGTTTGAGCTAATCTCCATGGATAAATAAAAAATTGCTGACTTTGATCTCAGATTCTCTAACAATCATTAATCCTATACTCTGCCACAGGCCTAATGGATAACGCTTTAGTCTATGTATGAGATAGTAAATGGTGAAATGTGGCAGGTGGATTGTCAGATTTGCGCAGAGATTGGTCATCATTGATCACTCACACCTTTACCTCGTTTTTTTATGTAACATGTATATAAGACTTTTTACCATGAACCTCCCATACACTCAAGGCAAGATACAATTTAAAGTTGGATTTGACAAAATTGTGAAAGGACTTGCCTAGATTCCACTTAGAATTCAAACCTTATGGAAATGATCTATTTTTTCTCTCCATATCTCATTCAGATGGCACTGTTCTCTGGCACATACATTTTGTGTATTTTTATGAAATTGATGTATTTTTAAGAGTTGTAAATTTAAGTTGTAGTTGTAAGTATTTTTATTCATTGTTGTGCAGCGCTTTGACCTTATTGATAAGGCGCTCAATAAATGCCTGTTATTATTATTATTATAAAGTAAAGCTTATAAATGTAGTGAAATCCAAGAAAGTTAAAAAATTCAGAGAGAATTAATTTGCAGCATATCATTCTGGGATGGTGGTATGACTATCCAGTATCTTTTTAAATCCTAAATTTGTATCTCAGATGGATTTACTGGATGAAAGATCAAACATAGCTCCTAGAGATAATTTAATATAAAAAATTAAAAGAGAAACAATTTAATCAAAAATAATTTGTTTGCCCACCAAAGGTATAGAAACAAGATATTTAAAATATTTGGAACTAGAAACACTGTTTTCACACAATTTTTTGCCTCCAGAGAAAAAAACTTGGTAAAAATTGCAATTTTCTCCAATATTTCACAAAATCAAGGAAAACTACCGGTAGGTTATATTACTATATACATGTTCTATCAATTCATAATATAAGATTCAGTTGAAACCATCCAAAGGTAAAGTGCTCAACCAAGAAGGGAGCGTAATACATAAAGTTATTTGGACTTAACACATCTTGTTATGCCGTGTTTGACAGAACTGTTTCGTAAGGGCCATCATAGACCCTCACTCATCAGAAACACATCGCAGAATGATATTACAAAAAATATTCCAAGCCTGAGACAAGGCAAGATAATTACATAATTTACATATGAATAGTCATAAAGTTTTCAAATGTCCATTGATTAAAAGTCTGATTGATCCATGTCAAAAGTGCACATAATAGATTAATGACATGTCGATATTGACGTTGACCAATACATAGAACAATAGAACAAAATAATAAAGCAGGATAAAGATCAATCATAATGGAACTTGATCAATCAATTCATATAAAAAAATAAGTAGGTAAAACATTAGCGGGAAGAATCCAGTCCCTTCAAAGCTTTTGGTATGATATTTTTGAATAAGCAACAATAACAACAACAACAACAAATTGACAAAGGATTGACTTTACTGGAGGTTTGTGGTGGACAAAAATAAATTAATGCTAATCTTTGTCATCCTCTTTTTTGATATTCAAACCTTACCTGTAAGATATGACGGCTTATGGGATTTCTCTGCGGATGAGGCTGCGGGGTTCAATGATCTCACTTCCGAGCCACGTTTCTGAGTAGTGTCACACACATCACTACTTGACCAATCCGTGACATTTGACTCATCTGTTGAAATCACGTCAGGCACAAGAGGTTTGGCAAGAACTATTTCTTGAGATGAATCCGGTTCACTACCAAATGACAAATGAGTTGACTGACTGCTATCTCGTTCTTTCTCTGTATTTTTGATGATTCCTTTCTTCACTTGTAATTTGTGAAAAATCCTAAAAAAGATATTAAGAAAATTGATTGTGAAGAATTACCTTAAGCAATACCATATACAAGGTCCTGCCATTGTCAAAGTTCATGCCCTAAATATAGTTTATTTTAGAGTTGTTTTTCACTTGTTCGCGAGGTTTTTCTTTCCGGTGCATGTTGTTAAGGTCTTCTGCATACTGATGCACTTATTTACACACATATTTGCAGAGCGTGATTTATTGTTGATTTCAATTGTTCACGCTTACGCTGTTGACGCGCACCTTAAGAGTGGCGTGCATGGCCCGATTTGAAATGAAAAACAACCTTGACCTATAGTATACCAAGAACAAATTGAATTAATTTATTAGCTCCAATTGGGATTGCATTGGGTAAGTATGTGGGGTTGTCCCCTATCTTAAGTGATGATCTATTCGTTAAAATGTGTACTCCGAAAAAATTGGGGTCATTCAGGAAACCAGGTGAAATAATAAATAGAATTACAGGGTAAAAACATGCTGAATGGGGTCATTGTGAGTCATTCATGACTTGGGAAAAGTCCAATAAAGGTGTCAATGTGGTTAAGAATCACTTACGATAGCTAAAAAGGGGGTCATTGGGGAAATGGAAGTTCAAAATTGGGGTCTGCTGACAAGCACACCATGCAGGTCCATAATGAGAGTGTTAGCTGACTCTCCCTCCACAACAAATCCCTTTACTGTTGCTTTCATTAGCCACACAACATATATTATGAAACCAGTGTAAATCTAAACCCTAATCATACATGTACCTATCAATTTTTTGATAGCTAGGGCAGCTTCTCTCCGGCAAATAACCTCAGATTTCAAAGTAATATACTAAATGACTGTACACATAGCAGCCTCTCTATAATACCATTAAATCTGTCCAACATATCTGGTAGACTTGATTCAAGTCCTTGTGGTGCTTTTGTCCGAGTTAGAAAGCCAATATAGTTCTATGTGAATTTCAACTTTTTTTGTAAATTTCAACTAATTTAAATCACTATTAGGCCTGCAAAATAAATAGTTAAAAAAAGAGGCCAACAAGTTACAAAAGCAAGATATATAAGAAAACTTCAACAATTTATAGCTACAAATCCTAAAATCATTAAAAGTACAATGTAGGTCTAACAATTTCACCCCCATAATATTAAAAGATAATAGTAAATACCAACTCCCATCAACAAGTAGCTACAAGTTACCCCATCTCACCCAAAAGAAAAGTGATATAGAAAACCCTAATACCTGATAAAGAATTGAATTAGTTTAACTAAACTCAAATGTTCACTTGAAGTGACCAATTAATTTTCTCCTAATATTAACTATACATCCCAAAATCCTAAATCCTACAAGTTTGCCCTGAATAAGCTCATATCATTAATGTTCTACCGTGGATTCTCATTTCTATGCCTCACAAGGACTTGAAACACTTGTCATTGGAAACAGATGTTCATTTACAGTTTCCATGATTTTAGCCAATCAAAACTGGTCAAGCTATTCTATTATTTGATAGGGGATTGATTTTTCTTCTGTTGGGTATGTAAGGAAAAAAAGATTAGATTCTGACTTTGACGCCACAATATACATCTAAACTATTTTCTAGAGACCATTTAATATGTGATTTAAAAGAATATTTGCATATTTACGATAGAAATTAATTGTGATAGATACAGTTTAACAACAACATAACCCTATAGCATAATACAGTACAGTGTGTGTGTGTAACTCAATGCAGTTGTACATTTGGTTGAAGTTCAGGGACCACATGCTATTACCCCATACAAGTGTTATGCTAAAAGGTCAGCAAAACTTGAATTTCTGAGGTCACATCAGACCCTGCAGAGATTGGGGGCAATTCTTGGTGCATGTACACATTTTAGCAGTGACCAGAAAGTGTTCTCTGATTGGTTCTACCTTGCCTGGTAGAAAGCCCATCTAATAGTACAGGGCTTGTTTTTAATGTAATTACCAATGTTTCCAGGCTTGATGTCAGGGTGATAACAAGTGAGATAACATCAGATTTCTTAATTATATTCCTACTATACAAAGCCCCTTACCTATTAACTGCACACATGGCAGCTTCTCTACATAATGCCATTAAATCTGCTCCGACATATCCAGGAGTCAAGGTTGCTAGCTGATGGTAGTTGAACCCAGTTGATAACCTCAGATCTTTACACAATACTTCCATTATTCTATTATAAGATGAAAAATGAAGACCAATTGTGGTAGTACCCTGGATATTATTATAGTTTTCTTTCAATGCAGTGGTTTAAAATATTCTTTTGTACTTAAAGATTGATTGAAAAAAGGTGATTTCATCATGTGAGTGCAAGAAAGTCGCCTGCCGTTTGTCATTAATTTGGATTGCACACTGTGTAATCTCCAGTCTTGGGTCAGTGGCTCTTGAAATGTTTCTTCAGGTGATCATTTCAAGAACCACTGATATATGGCAAGGAAATTTTGAGATAACACATTCTAGTGATTTGGTGTTAAATTGATATAGCTTAAGGCAGCCATTGCAGATAAGACTTTCTTGCACTTACATGACGATTTGAACTAGGAAAACCAGTCATATGGTGAACCTACATGTTACTGATTTTGACATGCCTGCATAAGATTGTTTTACCACTCGATGGGGTTTTCAGTGATGGAAAAGTGTTTACAAGGTACTGTATAAGTGGTATATTTCGCGCTTTTTGTGATCAGCTCACTTTGCTCGAAAATTAATTTACCGCAAAAAACGGTAAGTGCATACCGCTGCATGCAAAAAATATCACAAGCGCGAAAATTAAAACGTCTGAAATGACTCAAAATTGACCCGTGCACAAAAATTGCTGAGCGCAAAAATATTGGCATTTACAGTATATGTTACTTATTGCACAGGTCTCCACCAAGTCCCATAAAGTTGTGCAGACAAATCAAAATGAGTAAAAATAATTGAAAGGGCATTGAACCTTGATCAGCCTACATTTAGATCATCTCACTCAGGATCATGATCAGCATCATTACAGTTTCTATGAGACAATTAGTAGTTTGTTCCTTGTCAAGAAAATTTCAAGAACGCTCACAAACTATGGAAATTCTGCACTTAAAGTGTTTATTAATGATTAAGCCAAGTTATCTGCCATCACTAGTAAATACAAAGATGATCTGTATTATAATATATTAATAGTACCAACAATACCTTTCTCTAGCTTTCTCATCAGGAATTCCCAAAGAAATCTCGCGGTCAAACCTGCCAGCCCTCCGCAATGCTGGGTCCAATGAATCCACTCTATTGGTAGCTCCGATCACTAACACATGACAGGCGCTGCTATTCAAATCTGCAAGAGCAATTAGTTAGCTTTGTAAAACTGTTCAAGAGAAATAAATAATGATGTCAAAAGACCCCCTGAAATAGCTACCACAATTTCATACAAACTAGAGGACCCAAGAAACCAATCCTAACAGATTTTGATCAGAAATTGTTCTGAGTAAACACAACCTAAATGAAGGAATGTAACTATCTAAAAGCATTTTATGTGTATTTTGTCAAAAACTTGCTTTGCTACAGAAAAACGGATAAAAAACATAAGGCAAAAAACCCAAAAGGTTTGTCACAGAAACCATTTGCAAAATACTATGCGATATTCAATTTTTTTTCTTTTAAAACCACAATCTCGGCAAATTGGACAAAAATCTAAGAAATTGGAATTTGGATCTCCGAAAAGTGCATTGGACAACATTTGACAAACTATTCATTGGATAAAAAAGAATTGATCCTTACCATCCATACAAGACAGAAGCTGGGCAACAATTCTCCTCTCCATTTCTCTCTGTGCAGTCTCTCGTTTTGGCGTGATTGCGTCTATCTCATCAATAAATAGGATACATGGTGCTAAAGCCTATAAGGGATAAAAAAACCTATATATATTAGCTAAGGAATATCTACATGCTTTGACTAGCTACTGAGAAAAACAACCTTGAGATACAATAAGTCAGCTCAATGCTCATTAATTAGATGGCATTGAGCAACATTGACCCAAAGTACCCATTCCCCTCTTCACAATCCTTGGATCACTCAAAAAGTCATACCATTTCTATTTATAAAGATTGTCTGCGCACTGCATCATTTCACTCTAGCGCAACGCGTATTGCCATCAGCGTTTCACAACACTGGAATAAGACTAATCACCCCTGTAAATATGTGCGTACACAAGTTGACTCTCACGCAAACCAAGGTAGCAACAAGTATCGGTTCCAAAAAACCCACGAACTATTTCCAAACATATTTTGTTTGTTAAACTATTTAACTGGGGTCTGATTACCTCTATGATGTTGGCTAAAACAATTTGCATACCTCTCTCGG
>JXSR01S023388.1:0-12941 GCA_000969725.1 Ophiothrix spiculata | reverse complement strand
CCCCCCCCCCCCCCCCGGGGGGCCGCTCATCAGGGGGAGATATAAAAGGGCATTGATGAACTACCCATGCACTGCTATCATGATGTGATGCTACAAAGACGGTTCCCTTGTTGGATTTACCTGACTTTTTCTCAGCAGGAATGAGCCTTTAGTGTCTGACTTTTTAATAGGACTCAAAAGTAATAAGAAAAGTTATTTTTTCAACTTTTTCGAATTTCAAAAGGTGTTTTTTTTTTGTCACAAAATGTTTAATTTAATAAATTTTGCTTTATGATGAGTGTTCGGTCAAAACACTGAAATTTGCAGAATTATGTAGCCGGCCTATGCGTCGCGTCGCCCACTACATTTAACGTGAGCCTGATCAATTTCACTGTAGTGCGCCTGTATCAACAAAAACGTGCATCGTGCATAGCGTGACCTCGGGCGTGGGAACTTGCAAACTTCTCCATTTCAGAAGTTTGAAGTGGTTTTGTATAGTTGAAATACGCGCTTAATACCTCCTTCATGAAATATTTAATGTTTAGTATGCTTAACAGGAAAAGTTATGCGCCATTAAACATTGAAACGGCGGGTAAATTATGGCTGAAACTGTTCCCATGATGATGAATGTTGTTGAATTCGGCAACTTTGCCAAGTCAAATCTTGATTGTTATCACTACTTGTTGGAATGAAATCGACTCATGGACAAATGTATTTCTACGTGATGGTATGTGAGAATTAAAAAATAATAATATGTTAAAATGACAGTGACGTATTAAAGGTGCAATTCATGATTTTGATGTGGCCTATTTTAAATAAAAAGAAGAGTACAACATAAATAGTTATAAATATATATAATGAAAATTTCACTTGATTCCGACCGTTTGTTTCCAAGTTACAAGTTTTTCAGCATTTTGAAAATCCCCATAGACAACTGTATTGTAATTACTGTCTGGGCCCCGACAATAATTTAAAAAATGACACATTTCTCTTTTTTCTCAAAAACGCAAGCACATGTATGAAAGAATGGTTCGGGGATCGTAACATACCACTTGAGGATTCTTATAAGATTAAATAAGATAAAAAACTCCAATTTGATAGACGTGACCTTGAGGGTGAAAAGTGGATCATGAATTGCCCCTTTAAGTTGAGTTATGACTTGACAGATTGCACACATTTCCTTTAGTTCCAGTAAATATAAACTTGTCTTGTCTTGTTTGGTTTCTGCACATTACCCCTAAATAGGGGCCAACTAGCGTATGGAAAAAGTTTGCGGAAATCTCGATACTCAATTGCAAATTTACTGCAAAAGGAGTGAGTTCATTTTTTTCACCTTCGCATGCAAAAATTTGCTTGAGAAACACAAGCCAAAAATGAATTGAGGCAAGCTGTATATTACAGCCTGTCACATAACGGTAATATGTGCATAAAATGAAAAATACTACTTGAAAAAATTGCTTATTCCATATTCATGAAAGGAACCTTTTTGAATTAAATTTATGAAAATCGTACTGTTCACATCAGGTTTACCATTAGTAAACATATCTTCAAACATTGTTTTTGTGTGACTAACAACTTTGGGAAGTGTTTATAATAGGTAAATTTAGTATGAATATCCTTTGTCATGTTTGTGGAGTGTTGCAGTTCGTATTTGATAAATATGATCATTTTTTAGTATATTGGGTATGTGCACAAATGCAATAGGTTTGATTGCAGAGCTTGTTTCAGGCAGTGGTACCAATACCACTGCCAGAAATTTTGGGTAAGCAAAAATATCCCAACATTTTACAACCCCCTTTTTAAATTATGAATCAAATTGCTTCAAATGAATTTTAAATAAAAGCAGGTGATCTAAAGAATCCAAACCCGTTTGAATTTTTCAAATCCGACCTTCCGTTGCAAAGTTATGAAGGTTTTTGTATAATTAATTTAACTAATTTTGGAGACCGCAGGATAGGGGATAAATCTTTTAGTTTCTTTATTTTCGCCAAGCAAGGTCACGGCACCAATCCAGTTACACCTCTTGTCAATACACAGAGTAATTTGGTCAATATTTTAATTGTCTGAATGTATATTACACACACAACAGGTGTTATTTTGCAGCTTTTTGCGCCCACACATGCGCGGGATGTTTAAAGATGATTAGTTCCGCATGATAAAGAGCTGATCAAAATTGCTTTAGGCGGAAGAACAGGCGCAGAAATTACACCCAAACAGTCATTATTTTTGCCGCGTGTTGTTTATTTACATTTGATTTAACAGATATATTTAAAAAAAATCTTGAGTGTGCATGGATGTCCACATAACTTGTACTCAACTGAAATTCTCTTTTCTTCACTTCCAAAAAAATTGGCAAACCTTTGTAAAATCAATAACTCTGCAACCACAAATCAGAATTTTTTAGTACAAATAAGTGGCTGTGCATGGACAAAATTATGTTCCTGATAACATATTCTTAAATAAAAAATTGTCTATCATATTGCGCGGAACTCAGAAAAACATCTGAAAACACAGGTGAAAACGTATCTAGAAACACTTTGTCAGTATCAAAACAAAACTATCAAGCCCACTTAAAGTCATGCCTGCTTGAATATGAACTATGAGTCAATGTATTTGTTATTCAGCGGTGTGAAAAATCAACGGTCTCCTGCCAAGTAATGGGTAAATGAAGTATCTACTTATAAACTACATCTTACCGACGTAACATCTGTCATTGTCATTGGGTACAAAAATCAAGTACTGCAATCGCGTTTTGATGACTTTTTTTAGCTGAGTTTCCAGTGTCCCACCGGCTTTTTGATAAACAAACATGGCGCTATGAAACGATCGCGTGGGGTTGTCTAAAACTAGTGCTTTCAGTTGACAATAGATCGTGGAATAAATGAAAACTTGTAGCAGTCCTTGTTCGTGGACAACGGACATAATTTTGATTGGCTGTCGTACTAAATATCTTGAAATATTGACCAATGACAAACGTCCTAAGGTAGCGGTCGATAATTACGTCACATTGGAAATACAAAAAAAAAAAAAAAACATGCCATGACGTAGTGAAAATTTAGCTTTCAGACTTTTTATTGTTTTACTAATTAAATTATCACTGTTGTCAAACAATTCCTGAGGGTGTCTGTCTTTGTTGCATTGAAATATGGGGACAGTAAGATCAACAGAAAAGCAAAAAGAAAAAAATCAACATGAATCCAGCTTTGAAAATGTGCCTTGGATCATCCTGGAGAAAGCTTTTATGCATTGATAGTGCATGTCAGATCTTTCTCTATGTTGTTTATTTATTTTTTGGGCTCGGCCTTGATGTCATATGGTATCGATACTACCAGGGGAGTGTGGCCGAGTGGTTAGAGCACGGGTCTTGTAATACAGAGGTTGTGGGTTCGAGCCCCGGGCGCGGTGGTTTTCGTCTCCTTGTTTCCTTGGGCAAGAAACTTTACTCTACTTGCTCCGTGGTTCGGAAGTCACATTAAACTGTTGGTCCCCTGTATGAATAGACTCCTTCATGGGGTTTGCAATGTCATGACATGCAAGTACACTGTAAATTGATTGATTGATTGATTTTGTTTATCGACATGTTGATAGATAATCAATACTTCCAACAATCGATACTTCCGGCAATCGATAACAGGATTATTAATATATGAGTGCAGCAGTGGCAAAAAGATGCAGTTGTCGGCTCCCTCATGTAGCTCTTTATAGATACTTTTAATTATACATTAGATCTGGCAACATTTATGAGCTGTTAACTACATCCTTTTACTGCAGCAGCACAATATTAGAAGCTGGCAATGCAACGATGAATGTTTGAAAGTTAAATAAAACATGACATATTACATATCTAAAGCTTAGAATCTAATGTAATAAACTAAATTTTAAGATTTGTGACCTTTCACTCACTTTGAGGGAGCAGGTGTCATGTTTACTTTTTTCTCTGTTACCTTTCAGAGAAAAACCTTATTATCTTTGGAGTATGGAGTAGTCCACACCTTGGACAAATGTACACACCTTGTGGAAATTGTCTCAAATTAAATATCATGCATGACATTCCAAAGTCCAGAAGAGTTAACAAACTACCATGAGAGAAACAACAATGGCATTTTTCATCAGGATAAATGGAGTTTCTTACAAGAGGGGAAATGATCCCAGTTAGTACTGTCGAGGTATTCCCGGCAGTGATGATTTTGTATAGGCCTACATCCTGCCCAAATTTTTGTGGATGCTGATAACATCGAATCTTTTAACTTCTTAATATACCAAAGTGAGGTGTTGTTGCCCCACTTTTGCAGATGGGGTGGAGGAAGGAGAATACGCATTAAGTAACTTTGTTCATATTTATACATACCTTGAGGGAAATGATGATTCTACTATGTACCTTGATCAGGGGCTCTATTGACTGCCATGCATGATACCAAACAGTTCAGAGGAGAAATAAACAATGGCAATTCTATTGCTCAAATCTCCTCTTAACTTGCATCGTGCTTGATAAAGGAAGTGCAAGAAACAGTTAAATGGTAAGAGTGGTTCTTTGAATGTGAAGATTTTGAATAGGATTTCTGAAGCAAGGAGAGGAAATGTAACAAGTCAGTATCAAGAATTGATAAAGAATCAAAAGTATCAGGCACCCTTTTGTTTTTTTGACAGGTCAGGGGCCGTATTCATGAAGCACACTTAAGTGCAACTTTTTAAGAGTTTCCCTTAAATCTGCTGAAATTTTAAGATCCCAGGTTTGAATCCTGGATGGTCAGTGACTTTTTTGCTGTCTCACAGTCTGCCATTTATGTTGTGTGGTTGCCCAGTTTGAATTTCATGTTTTGAAAAAATAAAATATTCGTCTCCTGGTTTGGTCATTTGTTGAACTAAGGATTTCAAATATTTTAAAGAATGGATATTGTGTGCATTTGCTTCTTTTTCTTCATGATAAAAGAAAATCAAGGGAAAATGTGACGCAATCAAGAGGAATGAGTTGGATGACAGAAATATTGATTTGGAGTTAGAGGGTAATAAATGCAGAAAAATTGTTTTTAAAGATCAAGAAATTGCAGTATATTTGGAACCAGAAGACCAAACCAAATTTTGGAACAAAATGTAGCATTTTAAGTGCACAATTTATATTGTAATAGAAAATTCAAATTGTAAAAATTCCGACATGTTACTCATTTCCCTTCATCATGTCATGAGTATACAAATCTGAGGATTACCTTGTTAGAATAGCCATGTTTCTACATTTTTAGTTGTTTTAGCTCAAATCTATTTTTGAACTAAATTCCTCAATGTGGTTAAATGTTCATCTTTATGTAAATATTTTCATTTTGGTGTTCATTGTATTTTTTTACTCCCCAGATCATTTCAACTGTAAGTAAGATCTACAAACAGAATCTACAACTCAGCAAGAGCGGAGTAAATTTGGAAGAGAAACACAACAATCGTATTCAAAGAATGGAGATTAAAGTCCAGGTATTTGTAATTTTATGTTCAACTCTGTCAATACACTTTATGTTCCAGTATTTATTTAGGTACTTCAATCTGGTGACAAATTTAACAGATTTGTTTCCATGTTTGAATGAATGTGGTCATCACCTACACAAAACAATTTTAAAGTTTCATTCGTATACCTTGAGCCAATTACAGGCAAATATGTGTCTCAGAGTAACACATCTATATACCTATAGGATATATTTGTTAGCAAATTCCAGTAATTCAGCATGGGCGTGAAACTTTACAGGGGTTATGAGAAAAATATGCACTTTCATGTGGAATCAAAAGAGTATGCACTTTATGTGGTATAAAAATCTCCATTTTGATTTTGTGAGTGAAAGTGATCAAAATTGAGACCTTTAAATGGCAAAATCCATGTTTTTATAAAATTTAAAAGTTAATTTCAGCTTATTTTGAAGTTGGATCTTGGATCACAGGAAATATTCAAATTTACTTAAGTTACAAACTTTTATCCTCAGGGTTTGGATGAACAAGAAACAACAAGGAAGAATAAGGAATGGAAGGATCTAGGACCCAGGATATAGGAAATGACAGAATATTGAACAAAAACTTTGACTGAAGATACAACTTAGAGGACATTATATTGGTAGCTTTACATGACCTTGATGAATAGCTGAACTTTTTGAATGTGTGAAGAGAATTGGACAGATGAATGACTTTGTGAGATATTGACTATGACAACTCTATATGAGAGTTTGATGACTCTATGATGAGTAAGTTGGAAATATCGAGAATCGAGAATCAAACAAGGTTTAAGGTAAGAAAGATGCTGCTTGCAATTAGACAGTACTAGACATCTGAATGTAGGATGCAAAAGGCTGATTTGAAAAGTACAGAGAAATGGAGGATGGAGAATGCTGATTCAAAACTTCAGAGAAAAAGAGGCTGGAATGGACAGGATGATTGCCAACCAGGAGTAAGGTAGGATGTATGGAATCCAGGTGATCAATGACCTCGAATGTTGGGTTGTCAGGGTTTTTGATAGAAATGAAAGAGCCAAATATATATTTTACATATAGCATCAACTTTAGCATTATTTATTTTTGGAACAGTTGAGCAGTTATAGTAAAACCTTGACAGCTTGAGTTTGATGCAAAATAGATAGTTATGTACAGTCACAATTACCTTACCTCTGGTAATTGAGAAATCAAAACCTTTACTACCAAACCTTCATTTAGTGATATTATTTTGTCAGTTGAGATATTGAATGATTTTTGTTTGTTGTAGATAAATATCAAAAAACTGTTTTGCATTTTCCAAATATCAATATATGTGGATTGTCAAAATGATCGGAAAGTCGCGAATGAAGATTTTGAATAAATGAGTTCCAAAGTAAAAATATGGTGATATGGTCAATTTTTTTTTTTTTTTTTTTGTTTTTGAAAAAAAACCCCGTATCCATGCATATAAAGTGTTTAAACATACCTCAAGTTTTGAAGGTCAATTATATTGGGAAGTGCAAATATTTCGGGGGGTGATCACATTTTGCTATCATTCACTATATAGTAACTAGTAATTTCAACATCAATTTACAGCTAATTGTTATTGCCAGATTTTAGTGGACTGCTTTGTATTTTATCTCCAAATGGAGAACGGAGAAAGAAAGTGTGACATATTAAATATCGTTTAAACCTGAGACTATAGAAAAATATGTCATAAATTTAGTTTTTAAATTTGCGACTTTCTGCTCATTTTGCCAGAGCATGCTTCATATCAAATGTTGATGCATTTATGTGACATTGAAATGTTCATTGACTAAATATGACAGATATGTCCAAAGTTTTGTAAAGTATCATATTCCTTGTTTTATATTTCTAGTAAGTTTTCAAGTTTGATTTCAAGCAAGACCTTGTACCAAAAAATGACCAAAGTGTCCTTTTTGTCATGGTCATAATGTTATGTCTCCAGTACTCTGTCATACATCAACATAAAGGCCAATATTATGTACAACGATTTTGTGCACTGAATGTATGCCTAATGAACACAACCTTAGTACAGGGTGTATCAAAAAGAAGTTTGCAGTTAGTAATGTGCCTCCAATACGAAAAGTTTGATACATTCTGTACATTTATTTTATAACAGAAAATTTACTGGATCTGTGACAACCAATACACAAATTATGGTGAATTTTACGTTGTAAATAAAATCAGTCGTGCAAGGTCAATGAAAATAACCAATGATCCTTTAAATGTTTTCCCCTCTTTTACAACGAAAAGGGGATGTTGACATTACCTGCATGTCTAAATAGTGCTCTTGTATTTTCTGTTTAGAGACAAACATTTACCTTCAGTCAAAAACACAAGTGTGAAATCAAGTAATCTTTGCTGATTTTATCTAACTAACTTTATCTAATGTAATTTTTTTTTGATACACCCTGTATAACACAAATAGTGTACATGCTGTCGATGTGTAAAAGAGTCTTGAAGGAATAAGTCATCTCAAAAGTAAGGGCAGTGACTTCATGCAAGAATATATATGTTTTGTGTGTTTTTTTCATCAGTTAAAGTAATTTATTAATTCGTTTATAATCCATATCATTCTGTTATAGTGGAATAGACATATAATTTATAATGTTGTTAATTGGTCCAACAATGTACTAAATTGATATGTTAAAACAGTACCAACAAGTTTCTCTCAAAGGTGATTTATGTTCTTGATTGGTCTAACAATGTTCATATAAAGGTAAATCAGTGCCAACAAGTTTCTCCCAAAGGTGAAAATATTCAGCACTGAAACAAATATGCTCTTATAAGAAATGCTTCATGTTACATATGATTCTTTTTATCAAAAGACATTACCAATTGCACATCAATTGTTCATAATAAGTCAATTTTGTCATAACATTGTTAGTATAGTGCATTTCTATCGTAAAAAAATTACTACAACTTGTTAGTCATTCACATATAGACGACTCTATACATCCACGATGATGACATCATCTTAACCAATCTCCTGAAATGCCATCTGTGAAATTCTTCCGCTGTACCGTTTATTGACTTTTTGAAAGAACAAAGGATGTCCTTCTTTGTAGTTCAGTCTTCCTCTGTTCCATATATCATTTATTTTTTTCCCCATCGTAGTTTTTCCTGAATCCTGTGCTCAGACCTTCCAGAGTAACTGTACAGAAGAAGTCCAAAGGTCCAAAACTTCAATTAACTCTTATTTATTTGCCATATACCCTAAAAACTGACTAGTGACTGCATGGCTGCTAACAAAATTACTCTTTTTCAAAAATCACCATATTATGTCACTTGTCATTTGGTTCAAACGGTGAACCAATCAAATTTGATCATTTACTGTCACATTTTGGGAAGTGTTGCGATGTGAAATGACGATCTATTTGATTTTTTATCTTTGCTCATGGCGAGATGAAATCCTGCCATGAATGAAAACAATTTTTTTTATTCTAGTCATGTGCACATGCTATGATTCCAGTACTTACCTCACCATGTACATGTAGTGTCATGTGTCTGTTGACTTTGGGTATAACATGGTCTTTAAGAAGTCCAAGTTTGCAATCTGCCATTGCTGCCTAAATGTAACTATTTTTGCCTAGGACTTTGGGCTTGCAAAGAATTTATCCTACTGTAAACCATTTAATTTAACAACAGCAAATGCAAAAAAAGTATTTCACATTACACAAGTCTTATTAGATTGAGAAGGCATTAGATTTGTTTTGATTTATTTGAGTAAATATGCATCTTTTTCAAAATCAATTTCCAAATGGATGGCAAATGCAGTTAAATTGGATTTTTGAACTTTGAAAAAAGGATGAAAAAATCAAAAAACATGTTGTCCTGCCAAACCATGGCACTCAAGTTCTCGCTTGGATCACAAGAGTTGAGAGACTGATCTCAAAATTTGATTTAAAAAAAATGTCATAAAAGACCTATATTGATGTAGTTATTATGAACAGAACAGATTATCAGTAATTGGGAAAAAAATTAAGGTCTATAGAGTTATAAATATACAACCTCAAAAAAACCTCATCAGGTTCCTTGAATCTTGAAGCTCTCTTTCCCGGTTACCTTGTTTCACGCTGAACAGGGAGAAGTTTGGCCCGAACCTTCTACATCTGGCGAACATCATCAGTCTGAAAACAAAATGTCTTTTAGTTGATTTCACAAAACAATGTCTTTGTACACATCACCTATGGTCGTATCATCATCCATAAATAACAACTTTAAAAATTCATGATAACAACTGCCCACCTTTGTCGGCAGGTTTTATAGTGATCTTCCTATTCTTCCTGAGGTTCATAATAGCTTTTTTCAGAAGGGGTAAGGGGTCATCTGTTGTTATATCATGATTACAGTGATTTGAGCCATGCAATAGTTTGTACTATTGCACGGTTTGAAACAAACAGGTGTGATATCATGATATAAAACAAATATTGAATGCCTATGCACGTGCAATAGTATACAAATATTTAATGCCTGAGAGTGCAATAGTACAAAATATATCATGAGGTCAAATTTGGACTTTTCTATTTCACGAGGCGTAGCCGAGTGAAATGGATCAGTCCAAATTTGACCGAATGATATATTTTGTACTATTGCACGTGCATAGGCATTCAATATTTGTTTTATATCATGATATCACACCTGTTTGTTTCATACCGTGCAATAGTACAAACTATTGCATGTAATGGCTCAAATCACTGTAATCATGATATAATACCAAATATATCATTCGGTCAAATTTGGACTGATCAATTTCACTCGACTACGCCTCGTGAAATAGAAAAGTCCAAATTTGACCTCATGATATATTTGGTACTATTGCACACTCAGGCATTAAATATTTGTATAATAACAAATCCTGAGAGAAGTGGCTATGAAAAAATGGAGATGGGACAGGATCACATTGTTTTGGAGTCCATATTTTTTTGTGAACAGGAGAAGGTGCATAGTTTCTCTCTTCATTGTCCTCTTCTGAATAGAAATGATCCTTTAATCTAGCAGCAATTAAATTCTTGTAAGTCAGACTTAAGTTTGAGTTGGTCAATCTGAGGGGGATTTGGGCAACATCCTTTACCCTTAGTAATATGGACCTTTCACCAATAGACAGATCTGCGTATCATGCGTAAGTTTACCTGAATATCTGTTCACAAATGATTCACTAAGGTTGACAGAAAATGGCAGCATGCAAAGCCCACTTCAGTTGGAGGTTGTAGACAATAATAAATAGTTAATACTTGCAACCAATACTCGCAACCAATTTGTGTGTCCCAGTTCTTGTGACTTACTGTAATTCCATCGGCTAAGTTGTCAAAAATACATTCCATACCATGGATGATTGCTGCAAGTTGAACTAATTGAGTAATTGCCTTGGTCAAAGGCCCATGTTTATTTCCGTCATCAGTGTTTGATTTCTGCTTTTGTAAATTGTCATAATTTTGTGCAGAATTGCACTTAAAGCTTTTCCCATAAACGTATATATTCCACTTTTTGTTCTTTCTGTGTGAGTGTTTCTAAATGATGTTGCAATAATGCATTGTACTTTTCTTTCAGATGTTGTAATTGCGATGAACTTGAAATTTGATTTTTAATATCTACAGATTGAACTGCAGTATCTAAATGTATCTGTGAGCATAGCTGTAAACTGTAAGTTCATCTTTAAATGGGAGGACATCTTGCTCAAGCTCTTGGTCATCATTTTAGGGATTAAGACACAGCTCATCAACAGGTACATTCACAGGATACTTAGAGTATCTCAAAGTTGGCTGCACCAGGACAATGTTTGGACTTTGGAGTAGCATCGTCGATCCCTATAACTGTGCCAGAAGCGAGTGTATACATATCTTAATTGATATCCTCCAAAACAAGAGGACTTTTAGACTTGCACATATTTGTTCTAGTGGTGAGAGTGTATTTATATTTCTTGGTTCTATGTCCTACAAATTTTCGACAATGGTTGCTACCAGATTTTATTTCAAGAATATATTGATCAGGACATTTCTTTCCAGTAACGGTTCCCATCACAATATGGTTGTGGTCATTGTCTTTGAAAATAAAAGTCTCACCGGTAGGAAGATGCAACTTAAACAAAAAAATCAACCATATTTGTTACATGAATCAGTACAAATTAGAAAAATTAACCATCAGCTGGATATCGGGTAGCCAATGGCTTACTGATAGCAGTTTTCAGAGACTAAGTTTGTGGATGTCTTCTTGATTTGCCATCAGGTAGACATCAGCTGGCTGATGTCTTGCTGCTGGCCAGGCAAGAGGCTATCGGTAACACATGGGTTAGCCAATGGTTAGCTAGGGCAGTCTGCCCCACCTTCCCCCAACTGTTTCGCCACTGATTAGTACTGATTCATGTAACAAATGCAATGTGTGCCATCACATTTCAAATCAAATTTTCCAGTATTACACACAAGTGAATGAGGTGTGCACTTGCAGATGCATGTTGCCTCTCTTCTGTTCTCCTGTGTTTTGTATAAAATTTGCTGTTTTTTGTTGTTGTATTGTCTTCTGTTTAATACTATTGGAAAGAACTTGACTTCAGGATACTACTGGATATATTTCTTGTGTGAAACTTTGCTACAGTTTGTCAGTTTTAAGAAGAAACTTTTCTACATTTTTTATCTTTGTAAAAGCATCATAGTGCTAGTATACTGAGTACATATGCATAGCACCATGTTTACTATTTACCTTGAACTGTTCTGGGGACAACACTAATCAACTTGACCATAGATAAATTGTAGCTCACTGCCAAATTCATTATGGAACTCCTGCTGAGAATCCTACTGACTGGACCATTTATACACACAAGTGTTTGTTTGGATATTTTTCATGGAAATATTAAGTTTTCTTCATATTTCATATTTACATACCACTATTAATTGAACAATGGAGGTAATTCTGAAACTCCTCTTACTGTCTGGGCTTTTAGTCCTAACAAACATGGAAATTGAATCTGCTGCGAACTCAACACTATGTAAAAAACAACTGAAACGGCTGAAATTTCTTGCTACAAGAAACAGTTATTACAATAATTCTTCTGCATCTTTCCAAATTGATATTCTTATTTATGGAGATATCAATCCTAACCCAGGACCACCTAAGAACAATACTGAACCTATAGACTTCCAACATGTTAAAAAGGTGTATGAACAATCTGAACTTATGTCATTTCAACACACTAGTCCTGCTTTACCATTATCTATTCAAAACTACATTAATTCACTTGAAATCCCCCCCAAGAAGAAACGGATAACCCACAGAGGACACCGCAAACCTAAACAACATCAGAGTTATGCATCCATCATGCTAACTAAACAAGGAACCGACGAATTAAAAAATCCGCTTCTGCCTTCTAAAACTTCTCTTGGATCATCTAACTTTGCTTTATGGAATGCTAGATCAATCAAGCTGAAAGTTCCCATTCTATTTGATTTAGTAATGTCTAATAATATTGATATTCTTGCCATCACTGAATCCTGGCTGACTGGA
>JXSR01S023385.1:12785-27718 GCA_000969725.1 Ophiothrix spiculata | reverse complement strand
CCTTTGCCACCGATTCCACCATAACCTGCACCAGACCCATCTGAGTGTGTACCACAGCCGTCTAGAACACCTTTGCCATTGAGTGTAATCAAGCCGGCTGAATCTACTACCAATGACTCAGCTTTCAAGGCTAATGCTGTAGCTGTTACAGTACCTCCACCTTCCACAGTTACTGTTCCTGACCTTCGACCTTCACCTTTATCTTTATTAACCTAGATAAGATGACAAAAACGATTGTGATTTTAAACAAGTCTTTGCATAATACTTGGTATATTAAAATTGTCTTTGTCGTTTCAGATGGTCACAAATGAATAATTACTAGTTTATGATACTGTTGTTTTCACTTACTTCAACATGCCACATATCTTCATCCAAACCGTAATGACTCTTGAATATGAGATGGCCGCCATCTTGGATTGTGATGCCTACAAAGTCTATATGACGATGACTAGGCAGGAGCATGGATAGTGTGCCACCTGCAGAAGATGAGAGTGGAATAACAAATTCACTATTTACATACTTATCAAATTAGAGTATGGTTTACAAATTGGATAAAGGTTGAACATGAACAAGCCTCTGTTAACATGCTTATCAAATTAGAGTACAGATTGGGGTCTTGTTTTATTTTAAAGCTTTATCATTATCAATCTGGCCCAGATGATCAAGACAGCTGACAGTCCGTAACAGTTGTCCCCCCCCCCCCCCAACTCTAAATGATAGTGTGGTAATTTTAGTTTGGGCTCAATACTAACACTCTTGAGTATACTTTAATACTTTTAATTGAAGAGGGGCATAATATTTACCTTAAAATTCCTGTGATGTTATCTTTATTCAATTAAAAAGTGTCTAAAGTTATTGGATACCATATTACAGGAGAGTCTAGAAAAGTAAGCAAAGATATTGTTTGAGCTGCCTATTCTTTTCAAGTTATAATTCAGTGATTTCTCTTTTCTGAAACAACTGTTTAACCATTCCGACAAATTTATATACATACCTGAACCAACAAGAAGATGAGAATTAGAACCAATCAGAGTTCCCCAAATAGTCACATGACTGCTGATAACCATGTCAGTTGGACACGCATCACCACGTAACTCATTCCAGTCAAACGATTGGCGGAATTCAACGGTTGCTGTCGGTAGTATGAAACTGGCGCCCTCATATATGTATGGTGCCCATGTTATGTTTACACGCTTGTATGGAGATACCTACAATATTGAGACAAATAAGAAGACAGTAATTGAGTTGGGTGAACAAACAGGTTCTACACACATGTTCCGAAAATACTTGGGCCTATACTTTGATCAACGCCAAATAGGGGAGCCTCTTTACATCGTGAATTGATACAGATAACCACATGCGTAGCTTGACACAGCATAACTGCAGGAGACGCAGTGCGCGTTACACATTTGACTCGCGCATCAGTATCAAAGGCGCGCGTGTAACTGGGATTATGTTTACTTGCAGATGAAGAAAAGCCTCATAATTCCCGCCTACTTGGTGTTGATCAAAGTATAGAATAAACACAATATTACATAAAGACAGTCATTGAGACATCATGATTCAATCTCTTACCCCATTCATATCCAATACATGATATGGCGGCACATGTACATATCCTGTGTCATCACCAGTAATATGGAGTGAGTGGACTGTGGTTCGATTCCTGGTAAAGGTTAGCTGTGCTCCTCCATAGATCTCCATCAGAGTGAAATTGTATTCAAAATCATCTTCTGGTGGCAGCAAATAGGCAATGGCACCTAAATGGACAAGAATAAGAAATTATTTAAATGATTTCAAATAAATCTGATGTTCATGCTGCTATTGCATCCTAATCCAATTTCCAAGTATCTCGATAGTCCTATTGATCTACTACTGATAGTTAATGTGGTCATGTGGAACAGCACAGGACTCTGAATCAGTAGCTTGCAAGTGTAAGCCATCCACTATCTGCATAGGTAGTCTCCTACTTCAGATCACAAATTTATTGAACACCTCGAAAATTTGAAAAATGTATATATATATATTGGTGTTTTATTCAAAAAGCAAATCGTGGCCCTCAGGCCAAATTACATGCTAAATTACAATATAAAATATCACAAAAACATTTATCACATGAAAATATTGCACACAGAAAATATTTAAACAGCAAAATACAAATTTAGAGACAAAAAGGTTTTAAAATCCCCATGAAATTGCACATAGAAGTCATTAAAGATACAGTACCAGCTGTATCAAGAGGGGACACATATAGAAGAGTAAAAAAATATATATACACATGACAATCATTTGTTTAAAATTTTGATAAAATAGGGTATAGGACTATTTTCGAAGCGCTTTGTCCTAACCCGCATTTGAGAAATATTGGTACTATTACGAAGGGAGCGACCATGACACTCAAATCTGGAAGGAGGGAGAAGAGATTTAGTCCGCTCATTTTTAGGGAGCTCTTCAGCAAACCTATGACAATGGTTCTCCCTCCTTTCAAACAGGGAGTCAAATTGGCAGCTACCCAACGCATCAATGTAAGACTCATACGAATTACCAAGGATAATGTGACATGCTCTTCTTTGGATGGATTCAATGTCACGAGATTGTTTGGAAGTGATACTTGGGTGCCACACAACGTCAGCGTACTCGAGAATCGGTCTTACATAGCCACCGTACACCACACGAAGTTCGTCACTGCTAAAGCCAAAGCGCTTTAATGTCCTCAACATAAACAACCTTTTGTTGGCTTTTTTCAACATATTGTCAACTTGTATGTTCCATTTAAGGTTGTTTTCAAGATAAACTCCCAAAACCTTTGCTTCATTGACATAAGACAGTGGCTCGAGACCGATTCTCAAGTCGCTAGGCTGGAGGGGATTTTTACCAAAATAAAACTGGAGGGCTTGACACTTGGAGGGATTCAACTTGAGCATATTATCCTTCGACCATTTGGTAAATTCATCGAGATCAGCCTGCAGAGAGCTTGAAGGATAATGTGAACAAGTAGAATTCTCTGCAAATGTCAAGTCATCCACATATTTCCAGCACATTGAAGTAGAATTTTCAGAAGCCTCGTTAATGAGTATTTGGAAGCCAATTGGGCCTAATTTTGTACCCTGAGGAACACCCCCGTGTAGGGGCACATAATCAGAAAGAACATTGTTAAACCTCACACATTGCTGGCGGTTGTGGAGAAAATCACAAATCCAAGGAACGATGGACCTCCGGATTCCCATGCGGATCATTTTCTCAATTAGGATAGTGTGGTCAACTAAATCAAACGCTTTGGAAAAATCCGTGAGGACCACCGTTCCTATATTGTGACTTTTATCGGCCCCCTGGTGAAGGTAATGAATAAGGCTGACTAAGTAGTGAGCTGTTGAAGTCCCTTTTACATTTCCATACTGCCGCTTATCAATCATGTGTTCAACATCATCCAGGACCCACCCGGTAATAAAACCCTCGGCAATTTTGGCAAAAACAGAGGTGAGGGACACTGGACGAAGTTTATCAATAGTGGGCGGAAATTGTTTGGGGATGGGAACCACAATAGCCTTTTTCCACTGTTCCGGGACTGTGCCTTCCAAAAAGGAACAATTTAAAATATCTGTAAGGGGCACACTAAGTTCATACGCAAATTCTTTTAGCAACCTGGGAGGGATTTGGTCTGGGCCAGCAGATTTAGCAGCTTTAAGTTTACCTAGCTCAGCAAAAACTTCCCATTGGTGTAGATGGGCAGGCAGTTTGCTAAAATCAAGAGGGTCTAATCCCTCTGAAACGTGGGCAAATTTGGTGTTAATTGCATTGGCTTTACCTTTGACATCACAATCATCAATACTTGGGATGTCCAGGCTGAGCTTGGATTTACTGGAGTTTGTAACAATTTTAATTTGCTGGTGCCATTTTTTCGGCTCTGTCTTTTGAAGATTTCTTATTCTGTTTGCATGATATGAGACTTTGGCCCTCTTTATTTCTTGCTGAACTTTATTACGTAGTTTACGCCACAAATGGTTTACATAACGGTTGTATTTTTCAAAAATGACCATTTTGTGACCAATTTTTCCTTTGGTTTACATATCGGTTGCCAAATTGGGCTTTTGAAGTGCAATTTACATTGTAAAAATGCATTGAATGGTCTAAATAACGGTTGTTAAAGTCATATTGGTTTACATATGGGTAGCATTTTTTTGCTTCCTCAGGTTTACAAAACGGGTGGTGGTCAAAAACTCCGGCCGCGCGTCCGTACCCAACCGAAATCTGAGTACCCCCCCCTGGGGAACACCCCTGGTAGTCCTCCTCTGTAGTTATCCTAATATGCTGTTATGTGATGGGGCTGTAGAATTAAGACTACTCTCTTATTACCTTACCTGATGACATGAAGAATGCATAGTCCTCCTCTGTAGCCCTATCGCCACTTGGCAAAGTAACCTGTCAACAATGGAATAAATTCATCAAAATTCAACATTTTTAACTTCATTTAGGTTTTATTCCAGTTTTTTAGTCTGGTCTTTTAAAGTTTCTAGAATGTTAATGTTTTGATTTAATTTTTTTTCATTTAGTTCAGTCCGTTTCTTTTTCGAAGAGCAATTGAATAGAGGATTTCCCTTGCATCTTTACCATCCTTCTTAGATATGTTCGACTTTCCATTTAAAGATTAATTACACTTATCATCTGTCACTATCATCGATCAAGCTTGTGAAATGCTCAAACCCACACATCATATTTTGTCATGTGAGTGCAAGAAAGTCATATCTACAATAGCTGCCTAACGTCATAAATTTAGATTGCACACTGCATGACCTCCAGTCCTGTGTCAGTGGTTCTTGAAATGGTTCTTCAGGTGACACCGTGGTTTCAAGTCAAGAACCACTGACATTAAGACGAGAACATTTTGAGGGATTTTCACATTGTTATGACAAGGAATAAAATAAATATAACTAAGGGCAGCCACTGCAGATACGACTTTCTCGCACTCACATGACAATTTGACAGTCAAAATACCTTAGCTCTTTAGCATCCATTGTCTACTCTAGGATTTTAGTGACTGGATTCTTGCCATCGATGTAAATCAACCTGGGTCCTCCAGGCTCAGTGTTAGGTTGCTCTACACCTCCACCTTAAATACTCAAACCTTAGCTTAAATATTAATTTGTCAAAACCATGTTTTATACTCACGTTAATATATTGTCTCACACCTGCCAAACCTGTGAAAGAGACTACCTTACGTCATATTTCCCGGCAAAGTGGATCAGATGGTCATTCTGACGAAGTCTCCCGACGATGTGAGACGAAATATTAACATGAGTACAAAACATGGTTTTGACAAATTAATATTTAAGCTATGGATCTCAACCAAACCTGATGAATCTATTCACCGATACTCAAACCTGTTATATGTCACAATACCTTAGCTCTTTGGCATCCATTGTCTACTCTGAGGATTTTAGTGACAGGATTCTTGCCATCGATGTAAATCACCCCAGGTCCTCCAGGCTCAGCGTCATGTTGCTCTACACCTCCACCTAAAATGGATGAAAAATCAATGATGGTGTTGAAAATGGAAAATACCCTCTCATGTTATATACAATGGCACTGCAATAGGCTGTATGATGTACACCGGCGGTCAAAAGTGTTTGCACTTTAACCAGCCATATCTCGAGAACTGTTGATCATTTGCTTTTTTTTTTTATTTTTTTTGGATTTTATATTTTACATAGAACTCAACAGGAATTGCATTCACAGCATTTGAAAATATGGCGTGCTAAACATGCTGTATACTTTCTTTTGCACATTCAAAAATGCAGTTTAAATACATAATTGCACAATAATTTGTTGGAAAACCTGAAAATATTCTTTACAGTTACATGGTGATAACAAGCATTGAATAATAAACTACATAGGTACATATAAAAAAGTGTGTGTGGTGTATTTGTATACGGTCCAGGAAATTGGCCATTTTTATGGTTATGGAAGCTCGAATATCAGAGAAACATGGATTATTTACATTGGATACATATGGCACCTATAAAAAACACAATTTTTTAAGAGCCTTAGGTCCGTATGCACAAAGCAAGACTAACTTTAGTCCCGGACTAAGTGAAATTTTATTTCTTGAAAATAATACATTTTTTGGAATCTTATAATAAATTATGTCCTTGCATTGGGATGTATGCTGAAATGACTATAATTTGTCTATTTTGTCTGTTTTGGAACATTTGAATTTTTTCCAAAAAGAACAAAAATTGGTTTAGTCCAGGACTAACTAAGTTAGTCCCGGACTAAACCATTTATTTGTTCTAAAAATAATTGTAATGTTCTAAAATAGCCAAATTAATCAAATATTAAAATTTTCAGTTTAAATCTTTAAACAAAAACATAAATTATCGCTAAATTTCCCCCAAAATGTGTGATTTTCCCCAATTTAAAATTTCACTTAGTCCGGGACTAAAGTTAGTCCTGCTTTGTGCATACGGACCTTAGTCATTTGTGACGAATCATATCTAAAGGTACCTTAATACGGCATAGTATACAAATATTGACTGCTTTAAGGGGCATGGTTTATATTATTTTCCTGATGTGATCTCAAAACCATGAATATGCCCGAAGCGAAGCTGAGGGCATATTCATGGTTTTGAGATCACCGAAGGGAAATAATTTAAACCATGCCCCAAACAAAAAGCAGTCAATATTCATTTTATATACCGAATATATAGATTTTTGTCATCTGGTTGGTTAAAAGAACTGAAAATGATTTAACGATATATGTTTCTCCTTTCAATGATGCGCAAAATGTATTGAGCGGGCCTAGTGAAAAAATATGCCACAGGGCCTAGTTAAATCCAAGCCCGCACTTTTAACCAATCAGAGGACAGGAATCTATATACGAGGTATAATAATAAATTATGAGATACAGGACATTGAAGTTGAGCACAGGCAAAAAATACTAACCTTTTGCAATCATGTGTCCCGTTTTAAAGTTTCCAGATTCATAGTTGACAGTAAGCCTTCCTCCTGCTCCTCCCCCTCCATAACCCCTGCCTGATCCTCCATTGCTGTAGATATAACCACTTCCTACAAACTCAGAGCATTCTACCCACAATGCACCACCACTTCCTCCACCAGCATTGGTTCCCTGAAATGTCAAATGTACGAAAAGTAGAGATTGAACTAATCAAATAGAAACAAATAATATTCTACAGTTCCCTAAAATGTCAGCTCACTGTGACATAAGAATATGTAACTGACAATGTTATGACAGAGGGATCAAGTGAAGATTCATTTGCAAAAACCAATAAGGGCCGCTTCAAAACTGCCAGTTCTGGGCGGTTCAACCAGAATAAACAATAGCCAATAGCGCAGAACTGGCAGACAACAACCGGTTGAGTTTTAAAGTGGCCCCTAAATGCCATCCTAAAATTGAGCATTTTCAATCACTCTGGGACCTACATTTAGTTTTAATATCAAGTATTTTTTTAAGAAAAAAAAGCAATCACCAGTATGTCTACCAGCTAAAATGCATGTTACTTTGCAAAAACCAACAATTGCCACTTTACAGGATGAATATTTTACAGGATGGCATATTCATATCAATCCCGAGATTGTACTTATCATTTTTTTGCAAATGAACTCTTCCAAGTCCATTGTGAAATATTTGAAGAACTAAATCTACAACATCCGACTTGCAAAATCATAATGGGAATGGCACAGCAAAATAAACTAAGTTTAAAACAAATTATACAGCAATTAGTTAATCTTTAATAATGATTACCTGCTGTTAACAGTATAAGTATATTTCACTAAACAAAATGCCTGACATTCAGTTTAATAAAATAGTTATTATACTGTTTGCACGTACCTGTGCGTTTTGTCCATTCAAATAAATAGTCCCATCTACAATGAATTTGCCATCAACATAAAGATGTAGAACTCCTCCGCCTCTTCCACCTGCCTCTCCACCAGCCCCTCCGCCACTTCCCCATGATCCTGGTTCATATATACTGCCATATGGTAAATTGGTAGATAGAACCTTCTGACTGCTATGGCCACCGATGCCACCTCTGCCACCATGGCTTGCTCCTGATGCCCCATGAACATAGGATATTCCTCTACCTATTGTTTGGAAAGTGTTGTTTGAAAGATCGATAGATATAATTTTATTATTTATTGCACCTAAAATACACTTAGTTTGACTCAGAGAAAATAGTCCATCTGCTTTTCTGCAGATGCCAAAACAAAATCTGTTTTGATACTAACACAGAAGTGATGCTGTATTTGGTATGGAAGTAAACACATAAAACAATAACTACATAAATGCAAGAAGAGGATAGCCTTTTCATCTTGCATATTAATAACACATTATCAAAATCAATATGTGTACCGCCGCGGCAAAAGGGTCCAGTTGTCGACTCCTACATGTTGCTCATTGTAGCATAAGCTGATGTATACAAATACCACACCTTAGATATGCTACAAGGAGCAACATGTACGAGCCGACAACTGGACCCTTTTGCCGCGGCGGTACACATATATCTTCTGTGTCACACATACATTATTAATTTACAAAACTGTTAAAATATTATGAGTTAATAGACAAGGTTTTCAGGGTTAGGTTTTAGGTAACCATAATTAAAACACTATTGCTTCAAAAAATAAAGTCAAGATTCCTGTCAAGAATACATCAATACATTACAGAGTAATCAATTTTAATGTCCTTGCATTGCAGAGGCATCAAACTTTGCTACATTACCAATAAATGACAAAGTCATTCTCACCTGGTCCTTCATCACTAAAATGTCCTCCTCCAGTCACCATAACAACCCCTCCATCAGCTACAGAGATATTCTGACAACTCAGCCATAGAGATCCAGCCTGTAAGGTCCCATATATCTCAATGACATCAACCAGTATGGTAGAATTCTCTGCCCCTTCACCAGTAGATCTTCTTAATCCTTCAAAATCAATATCAAACACTCCACCAGCGGATACAGTCACTGATGTACCGGTAAATGGAGAATGGAATTCTATTGGGGCATACACTGTCACATGACCAGCAATGATCGTCTGCTCAATTCTGTATTCACCAATAGTTTGGAGAGTAACGACACCAGATGACATGACTGTAAATGTCTTCAAACCAGCACCAATGGAAAGAAGGCCTGCTTTCAAAGTTCCTCTGATGGATAAATGATCCAAACAGAACTCGGAACCATCTTGAGAACTCCACATATCTCTTGACCTTTCATTAATTGATGCATCTATCGTCATTAAGCCATTCACATGTAATTGTGATACGCAATCAGCAGAGCGCCCTCTCAGTATGACTTGCGAATCAATACCAACTGCACCTCCTTCTTCAATGATCATAGAATCAAAGATCTCTTCAGTACTTGGTACAAATGTGACTGCTCCACCTACTGTGATATCATAGGCATTGATTGACAGGTCATGGCCTGTTAGTGTTCCGTCAATTGTGATAGTATCTGCACAGATGATTGAGTACGATAGATTGGTATGCGTTGATTCAGCATCATCAATGTAGTCTAAAACAACAACAGCTCCAGAACCTGTTGAGTGAGGTAAATGAAAATGAGGAACCTTATATCAGAACAATGGAGATTTTTTTTAGTATTCAAGTTTACCTTCCAGTCACTTCATCTCACATGTGAAAATGAAAGCTACAAAAATTTAAAACAAACACTTCAGAAAGCTTTGTTCATTGGTGATCATGAATAATGATTAATAAAATGATTTAATCAAAAATGTTGGAAATCTGGTATGAAAATGTGCAACATGTTACTATTAAAATGATTGCCAAACTGGTATGCATGTACAAATTTCAAAAGAACTCAAAATATATTGCTGCTACTAGAGCTTAAACATCTTTACATTAGTAAAACTAAACAATCATTTCTTTGGCAATGGAAACAAAAATAAAATGTGGAGGTTGCCTTTACAAGCAACAGAGACTTACACCTTGGATTATTCAATAAATTTCTATTAAACCTTTTTATTGCAACTGGCTAATAAATTATTGGCAGTTGATTACTGACTGCTTTAATAATAGATTCAAGCCAAATACCAGGGCCAGTTATTTGATGGGAACCTAGTTTTTGCAAAAGAGGCTTCACCAATGTAGTCTCAACATTCTTTTTAGTCTTCTGTATGGACAAAAACTTTAACCGAGGACAGAAAAAACACTCACCAATTTTTGTTATATGTGAGTCCCTTTAAAGCCATGATATACACTGAATCAAGAAATGTGATCTTGCCTGACGGACCAGCAATATCTAACCTATCCACTGATAAATACTCACCAATATTGAAATCTTGTACATGAGTCCCATTAAAGCCATGGACATACACTGGATGAAGAAATGTGATCCTGCCTGATGGCCCAGCAATATTTAGTCTATTCACTGATAAATCAGCTATTTGCAATGTGAAGAATCCGGATCCACCAACAGTAAGACTTTCACAACCGCCATGCAGATCTAACTTCCCTGCATGAAAAGTCCCTTTGACAACGATCTCATCTACATGTACTTCAGAAGATTCATTCCGTTGTACATCCCAATTGCCTTTGTCAGTATCCAGCAATACCTGACCTTCAATAATAAGATGTGAAATCTTATCCAAAATATTGCCACGAAAAACAATAGGTTGATAAACCTCCATGATGGCACTATCAAGAACTTTGATAAAGTCACACAAAAAATCAGCAGCTGGTTCAAATCGAAATTCTGCATTGTTGGTCATATCAAGAAAATCCCAGCCTGTGTCATTTGGGTAGATGTTACTGAATGACCCAGCGAGTAATTTTCCAGCAATGACCACACCATGGGCTCCAATGTATGATGTATTCATCCAATTTCCTCTTGATTTGCCATCGGTGTCCAGATGTAGTTCACCAGTTGTACCAATTGTAAAGCTTCTAGATCTCTCATACTGGGTGTGTGTGATATGCACAGGATTGCTCACATACATCACTCCATTAACCTGCATAACTTCAACAGGAAAAATACCTGGAAATAAACCACATATAAAACAGTCATGTAAAATCAGTTTTGTTTTATGGCATAATTTGAAAATACTTCATGGTGCAGAAACTTTATAAGACAAATTTGGCTCAAGCTAAAAAACCTTTATAAAAACACTACAAGATCATCTACAGAGATGATTGTGCCCTGTTCAAATAATGGTATATTTATAGAGTTCAGCTAGACCCATACTAACACATCTATTCACTCAGATGCATTTCCAAAACAAATTCACCATAAATGGCCACAGGAGTTGATTTCAAACACAAATGCAAATATATTACAGCAGTCAATGACAATGAAAACTTATCAAAAGTTCAGATTTTCTTTGCAGTGACGCATTTGGTGGACATTGCATTTGAACATTGATCTGTTAGCAAGCTCAGAATATCCAATGTGCATATACTGCTTACAATTGCCCTGAGTTTGAGAATGAAGCTTTACATTGATTTCATCATTAAATGTAAGTATGTTATGCTTTGCTACATCATGTTTCAGAATCATGCTTAACATCAAGCAACTTGACCATGTCCCAAATGCACAAATATATGTCGACACTAACACAGAACCATTAATTAACCGAGTGAGGTTGCGACAACTGACCTTCCTTGTTCATGTTCTAAGAATGCCAGAGGAAGAGCCCTGTATGACATATGCCCTTTACACACCTCCCCATGGTAGAAGGAGGCCAGGGCGACAGAGAACATCTTACTTGTCCTATATTCAAAAGCTGCTTGGCGACAAAGATAACTTAGGTAACCAAATGCTATCTGGACACTGGCTCAAAATAGAAGTGAATGGAGAAACTATGTGATCGCCTGCTGCGCAGCCGAACGATGATGATGATGATGTTATGCTACATGGAATGTGTTGTATCAAGTGTAGCATGGTTAAGAATTAAGTGCCTCCTCCTGCTGGTTGCCCTGCCATTTTACTTACTACTATTTAAAAGCTTCTATGACTTTCAAATGGAAGCAGTGATGTCCAATATGATGAAACTTATGAAGTAACTTTGAATACACCAAACTATAGGTTACATCATTGTGAAATTTTTAAATATCAAAATTTCAAGCCGTTGTTCACTCCCCTTAATATCAAAATATCTGTAAACTCACCCTCTACTGTCATGTATACAACACCATGCTCCCCAACTGTAAACGTTTCAACTGGTTGCAGGAATTTGATGTGACCAGCATTAAATCTGCCATCAATTGATAAAGTATCAACAACAATACTGGTAGGTATGTCTCCATCGTCGCCATGACTGTCAAATGTGACCACACTGCCCTCATGTGTTGTGATTGAAAGGCGTTGCAGTGGGTTGCTGCTTCCTCTGATATCAACATGGTTGAAACTTTCAAATGAGCCATAGATGTTGATGTCATATGCTGAGAAATTGCCTATAAAGAATAATAAAAACATGGAGCCCAGTTAGTCCAAATAACACATTTTTTTTTAAGGCAAGAATATATATTATGGGTCCACTACACTAAATAAACTGGCACCGCTATCCTGTATTTCTAAAATCGGCAAAATTGACTGCCCTCTCCTAAATGAGGACCTCAAAAAGTGTAGAAGGGCAATATGTTTGGTGTATATTTTGTTCTAATCATGGAGTTAGGTTTATTTAAAGTTGTACTGATGCATATTTGATCTCCAGAGTACTCTGGTACACTTTTAAGCCTTTTTCCAACAAGATGGTTCGCGAACCAGTAGTCTCGCCTGCGTATCGACCGCCTACTTAAGGTCTTAGCACTAATTTCAAAATTTGATTGAGGTGAAATGCTACTTGGTCGCCGTGCGTGATAAAAGCCCCTACGCACGCGTCAATATCAACCGTGCGTTACTCGTGCGTGCAAGCGTTTTTGAGTCGCGGAGAGATTTCGCGGGAAAAACAGCTTACATTGAAAATTGCCCCGCTCGGTGGAGAAAGTGGCAAATCAAAAATGTTGCAGCTTATACGGGGATGTTAAGTTTGAGATTAACAAAATAACATAATAAATAAATAACAAGATAAATAAATAAGTAAATAAATATATAAATAAATAAATAAATAAACCTTTTGACTGCGAATAAGAGATATTCAAAAATAACCTATATGCAAGAAATTCTGTTATTTCCCCATGCATATAGGCCTACCAAAAACAGCAATCAAAAACGACCATAGGCCTAAATAAATTATAAATTAAATAAATTAACAGCATTTTAAAGAAAATTCTAGTACAGTATGTTAGGCATTTTCTGTATACAAAATCAGTTTCCACTGTGTTTTTTCGGGGCATTACATTTTAAAGGAACTTGGAGTAAATGGGCATACAGCATAAATGTACGGGCATTTCTTACAGTGTGTACACTAACAAAATAATTTGACGGCAGTTATGCTATATAACGTTATTTTTTCCACCACCTTAATAAATACAAGCAGAGACGTATAGGAATTTGCAACCCGGGGGCACAACTTAAGTTGGTGCCCCAAGCAAATGTCTAATTCATACTTCCAAGTTGTCACTTTTTTCAATCGACAAACAATATATAGGGGGTGTCTGGGGGATGTGGCCCCTCAGAAGATAGAAAAAAATTGAAATTTCAAAGTGCAAATCACGCCATTTGGTGCATATATATTTTTGTCTAAATCATACTTCAAGTTGTCACTTTTTTCAATCGACAAACGATATGTAGGGGTGTGTGAGGGGGGTGTGCCCCTTCAGAAGATAGACAATTTTGAAATTTCTTCTCCCCTTCTTTCCTCCCTCTTTCTTTCTTTTTTCTATTTTTTTCGCCCCTCCCTCCCTTTTTTCTTTTCCTGTTTCTTCTTCTGTCTTTTTCTTTCTTTTCCTTTTTTGCGCCCCTTTGGTGACCCCGGGGGCACGTGCCGGCATGCCCCCCAAGATATTCCAATGACAAGGATAGGCCTACATGTAGAGAGGTATGAGGTCTTTTAGCTATAAAAATTGTTGAACTTTGGAGATATTTAGGTCTATATTTTCAACATAAATAATGACAAAGGTAGACTAGATACGACGGACTATTAGGCCAAAAAATAAATTGTTTGGACACCAGCTTTATCATCTCCTTATCAACCGGGAAATTCGCGCCAGATGTACTTACTGGGTGCGTACTACGCCGCGTAAACCATCATGCGCCCAACGCCCATCTGTAAATTTGCTCGTCGTTTTTTGCCAAAAATCGACAGTTTTTGTTAAATAACACGAAAACGAGTCCGGTGACCATATTTTTTTATTTAATAATTTTGTAGATCTAATTGGTGCGCACCATATATCAAAAAATAAAAAAATTATACCAAAAAATTTTCATGTTAGAAGTACTTTTATCCGACATAAAATGCGATTTCCCATTGGGTTGTGTACATATTTTTGACCAAAAAACGCGAAAAAATAGGGTTTTTAATGCGTTCTAGCTCAAAAACGAAGTCGGTGACCTCCATTTTTTATTTCGGATTTGTGATAAGCATCGATTAAATCGTATTTGGACGAAATTTAAGCGATTTCTACCAAAAATTTCGAAATTGGTGCTAAGACCTTAATCATTCAGTTGTGGGTTGGATCACATGGGAAAGGTCAAACAAAGGGTCACAATTGGCACTTTTGATCGCTGGTCCAAGACACACAATTTGACACCTTAATCTTTGAAATCTGACAAAGGTGAAAATTTGACCCCAAGGGAAAGGTCGGACAACGTGGTCACCATTGACACTATTGATCTCTGGTCCAAGACGAACAATTTGACACCTTAATCGTTGAAATCGGACAAAGTTGAAATTTGACCCCAAGGGAAAGGTCGGAGGACGGGGTCACATTGACACTTTTGATCTCTGGTCCAAGAAGAACAATTTGACACCTTAATCTTTGATATCGGACAAAGTTGAAAATTTGACCCCAACGGAAA
>JXSR01S023385.1:0-12550 GCA_000969725.1 Ophiothrix spiculata | reverse complement strand
CTTTCTTTTGACCTTTGACCCCCAGGGAAAGGTCTGACGATGGGGTCACCATTGACACTTTTGATCGCTGGTCCAAGACGAACATTTTGAGACCTTAACCTTTGAAATCGGACAAAGTTGAAAATTTGACTTTTGTTTTGACCTTTGACCCCAGGGAAAGGTCGGACGACGTGGTCAATATTAACACTTTTGATCGCTGGTCCAAAACAAACAATTTGACACCTTAACCTTTGAAATCAGACAAAGTTGAAAAATAAGCTACATTTTATCCATAATTTATGCAAATTAGGTACTTAATTAGCATATTTTGCGCTCAAATTGCAGCTGGCACAAGCACAGCTCTAACCTCACCTACCCATCAAATTTCATGAATGTAGGGTGCATGGTTTGTAAAATATGCCATTTAAAGCATTTTACGCATAAATTATGCAAATTAGGTACTTAATTAACATATTTTGCGCCGAAATTGTTGCTGGATCCAGATCAGCTCCGGGTCTACCCAGTCACCAAATATCATTAACGTAGGTCATGCGGTTTGCTAGATACGCTCCGGACGGCGGACACAAGACGCCGGACAGAAAATTGGATCGCTATGTCTCTTCCTGAAAATTTTCACTGATTCAGGCGAGACAAAAATGCATGTGATTCTGGAAATACAAAATGTGGCTCTCAGTGATGGGGGCGGTATTACCTTCAACACACAGTATCTCGAAAAATTTGCCTTGATGGTGTATATTTTTCAAAAAAGATCATAATCAATTAAGAAAAGCCAGTGTTGAAGAAACCAGTTGCTTTATTAATGAGTTCTCAGGTGTGTTTGGGAAGCCATTTTGTACAGTCAATGGGGAGCTATTTTGTGGTGTGCGGCCATATAGGACAACATGTCACATAAGTGCATATACCAAATGAATTTCCAAAGAAATGGTAATTTTCATCGAATATGCATTGCAAAACTCCACAAATTAAGGATATAAATGTACTAAATTTACCTATTCTAAAGACTTGTCTGGAGTTGTTAGTCCCACACAAATGCTGTTTGAAGCTGTGTAACCATGATGAAGAGGTAAGCTTACCAAAACTAAATTATTTCTCTGTAGTGTGATTTTTGTAAAATTGATTTTAAAAAGTTCCTGAATCATGTACGAAAAAACTATAGAACTGGCTTTTCAAGCACCATAAACTGGAGTCGGACTTTGAACGGATGAGGGGTGACTTTTAACACTTCTTGGACAAATTAATCAGCCATCATCTCACTTATCCTTGATGATATATTTATTTTTACTACACCTCTTGAATATTTATATTAGTTAATAGAGTCTTTTTATTGGTTAAATAGTGGAGACGCGTACAAATTATTTTAAAGTACTTTTCCGCATACAAGTGCGTTAATACTCAAGTATAGCAGCACAGCTATGCGTTTACGCGATGCGCCAGTGTTAAATACACACACGCGGTGAAAGTAGTAAAAACTTCCACATGGTTCTACCGTATGGCTCACAGCAAAGTAGGGCCTACTAAATTTGATGACTTTTAGATTTATTTTCTAGAACTTATATTTTGACTTTTTTTACTGGTAGGACATGTTAGTATAATCATATACTATATATATAAAATATATAGTCAGAAAATCAGGGAACAGGATCAGTACGTAAAAGGCCTTAACAAGCGTCTGAAAGGAAAACAAAACCACGAACGAGTGAAACTATACCCATGAGGAGGAAAAAGATGGCAAAAAATATATAGTCAGAAAATCAGCGGACAGGATCAGTACGTCTACCTACATGACGATACTGTTTCCACCCGTTCTCCAAGAAAGCAGACGACAAAGTAGACTCAGTCCATCAGTCTTGCAAAAACTGCACACACGCTTCACTGTGTTGGTTATTCGGGCCAAATGAGGGATACCTCATTTGGCGACTGGTGAATCTAGTCTAACAACAACGGAAGTGATGACCCCTCAATGACCCCGTTTTGATGATTTTCATAGGCTTTATGTATCGTGGGTGGTGATTGGATGCAAATCAACAGAAATAAAAATGTAAGCCAATCACACGCCACTTTAGGGAGCGATGCTCCTAGAACTTACTGACCTCGATCATGAGGTCATGGGAATGAAAAATGGCCGACGCGATCACCGTGAAGATGGAATAAAAAGTGCAGCCAAGTTCAAGGTCAGTACACCTTTTGTCTCCCACAAAATTTCTTTTTTCTCTTCAAATTTCAAATATTTCATTCCACTTATAATAGGGATGTCAATTAGTGTAGAAAAATCCGTGCTGGGTTGAAATTTACGTTCAAGTACCTTCACTTTAGACTCTTCATTGAGGGATTCAAAAATGTTTAATATAATTAAAAATGTAACTATTGAGAAAAATGGAGTTTCTTTTAATATTGAGGGGGGGTCTTTTTAGTTTTTAATCATAAAACAAGTATATTACAGTTGATTGAATGTTCGTATGTTTTCATAAATGAACAGCTCCGTGTGGAAAATGGACCAGAGGTCGCCGTCAAAACTCAAATTAAGCCCCGTTCTGCGGTAAAGCGCGTTGTACAAAAATGCATTTTCCGATGTGATTCACTTGTTTTTAGGCAAAAAGTAAACAACTATTTTAAAGGAGACAGATCCATTGTTCCATTTATGAAGGACACTTTTTGGAAACCACCTCTTGAACTTCACAGCAATCGATCAAAACCCCAGACCACCACCCTGGTTGGAGATCTCACAATACTTTTGCAATCCCTGGATGACACAGGATGTCTCCAAAAAAGTGTCTTACATCACTACAACCGGTAGATATTCATGATCAAAATGGTATATTTTTTTACTTTCAACGATTAATGAATCATTCCGGATTTTCCATTTCAAAGTACGCACTACCACACTTTTCCACGTGTTTTATAAATACCCGCTAGCAGTGCGAATAGCTCTAGGCGCTATGTACAGCAATTCCTGGCATAAACATCTGCTGGACATTGCAAAACACGCCGAGGTTTTCTTTCGCCTTTTTGGATGGTATTAGTTAAAATAATTGGGAGTTTGGTTCAATATCAGAATGTTACTCACATGCACCCCTCGGGAGTAAGAACAATTACTGTAACTGTCATTATTTCCCGTACCTTACTGGCCTAACGTCAGTGGTTGCGCTGTGTTGATTTATACACCCTACTCCCGTTGTAAATCTGAAATACCTTGTCAAATGGGTCCGTTTGTTAAAATTAAACAAATGACCTCAATTTTGGGCCGATATTTTCAATACAAAGTGAGATATGGGACTTTTTGGACGCTTAGCGACTCTGAGGCACTGGTAGAAGATAAATATTTAAAAAAAAATCAGTTTCTTAGTTTGTTTGTCATTTTTACACGCTCTTTAATTCCTTATGTTGACGTTTTCCCTAATTTACCTCTATTTTTAGCTCAAATAGCGCCACATTTTTCGGACAAAATCTTTCGTATCTCCGGAACCGCTTGACCTACAAATGTGATCTTGGTGTCATTTTACTTTGGAAATAGTGTACAATTCGAATGTGTCATGAAAACAAATTGAATAGGATTTTTAATTTTCTCATTGATATCCCTACTTATAAGGTCTAGGCATAGCAAGGACCTGCCGGCAGGAATGGGGCTGTAAAATTGGAGTGAAAATGCAAGGCGATCAAAGTTGCAGCCGACAGAAATTTAAGCCTGTGCTTACGGCTACAGCGTGAGTGCTGCGGAATGCCGAGTGTGTATTTCAAATAGAAATACACACTCGAGCCGGGTGTAGATCAGTACGTAAAGGCCTTAACAAGCGTCTGAAAGAAAAAACCCGCGAACGAGTGAAAAACAACTCTTGAGAGAAACTATACCCAAGAGGAGGAAAAAGATGGCAAAATTGATTCCTAGATGAAGTCTATAGGGCATGTAGGTTGAACTGAAGTTGAACTTGAAGGCTAACTATGTATTATTAAATATAAAAAAAATATTTCTTGATTAAATAAGTACAGTCTGTACACAAAACTGAGTCTTTGTCTCCTTTCCTCATGACTTTCCAAGAATTTTTGCTTTACAATCATCTGCTGTAATCCAGGGTAAGTACTTTAATCTTACCTGTTTTACAGAAAAATAATTTAAAACTGGTCTAAAGTTGTCAAATCGTATACAAACGCTGCTGGCTGTTTTTCAATTTCGTGCTGTTTTTAAAGATAGGCGCAACCCACTAAAACAGGCTTTATAACGCACACAACTAAATATCTGAGATAAGTAAACAAACAGTTGGTTTAATTTAACTTTAAGGCTGGGATAGACCTTCAAATGGCATAAACCGTTTTTGTACTCGTAACTTTCAAACTAATTGCATAAACTTGTCAATGTTTGTCTAAAAATATACATTTGAAGAAGCGGATTTTTATCCTGAACATGATGACGATATCAGTTTTTGATAAAAAAAACCCCGTATTTTTTGCCCCAAAATTTCTGGAAAGCCTAACTAAAATTTGCATTCATGAAATTTTGAACTTTTTTGCTTTTTCGAATTTAGAAACAATATGTCTAGGAAGGGGATTTCCCAAATTTTTGATTTTTTCCTTAAAAAATAGATCAAAAAATGCCAAAAATCCCACCGCTGCCAGCAAAATGACAATTTTTGGCTTAAGACAGTTAAGGGTTGATGACGTCGAATTTCGGTTGGCATGATCGAAAAAAAATGTTTTTTAACGTTTTTTGCAAGACAGACAGGTATTTATTACGATGACTACTACTTTTTACCTATTTATTGAATATTTTCCAATGAAAATAACCTGATTTGTTGTCAGTTACTATATAACAGTCATTACAAACTTGATGTACTTCAGAAATTTTTCACTTTTATCTTATGTTTTTAAAAATTGCCAAAAATAATTTTGTTGGCAGCAGTGTTTTTTTTTTTGCATTTGTTGACCTATTTTTGTCATTTTTAAAAAAACCAAGATAAAAATCAAAAATTTGAGAAGACCCTTCCTAGTTTCTAAATTCCAAAAAGCAAAAAAAGTTCAACATTTCATGAATGCAAATTTTAGTTAGGCTTTACAGAAATTTTGGGGCAAAAATACGGGTTTTGGCATTTGTTGCCAAAATAAACTGATATCATCATCATGATCAGGGTAAAAATCCGCTTCTAAAATGTATATTTTTATATAGTTTATTGGATTTGTAATTGCAATTAGTTAGAGTATATACAAAAACTGAAGAAAAGGGTCTGAATGGTGCCATCAAAAGATGAAATGCGGCCTATCAGTCACAAAGCAGAGTTAAAAAGGCCTAAAACACAGACATAAAACATAACAAGACAAACAACAAGATTTGAAGGAAAGGATAAAAACAGTGGTGGTAGGACGATCCCTTTAATTGCCTGTTTACCGGCCTGTTTACTCAGATTTGATGCGTAGTCATCCATGGTATCGCCCGTATATTTCAATGCGTAAATGAAAAGAAAAGTAGTTCTTTATAATAATCACAATATCTTTTTAGTGGGGTTGAAGTCCCAACCTCAACGGTTTTGAAATCTGCACATGTTTATACACTAAGTAAGGGCATAAAATGAAATTTTTGAGCGTTAGTTAAAATTCAAGTTTTTTGAATGGGAGTTTCAAAATCTGCTGACGTCACGTCCTACCCCCCCCCCCCCCCCCCCCCGGATAAAAAGATGAAAAATAATTTAAAAGCTCTGATGCAAGAGAAAATCATTTGCAGCTGTCTTGAAGGAATCAATGTTGGGACTGCTTGGAAACACAGATGCAGGGAGTGAGTTCCAGAGTCGGCTCGTCCTCGGTATGTAGGAGTTGAGGTGTAGCTCGGTATTTGACCTGTACAGCATATGGGACTCTACTCACTGATGATCTTGTAGTTCTTGTGTAGGTTACTTTGTTTGGGATGATATCTGACAGCTTATGGATGGTTGCAGAAAAAAGTGTCGGTAGAATATACAAAGTGAGGCGACATTCCTCCTGTGCTCCAGTGGAACAATGCCAGCTTATAGAGGTTCTTCTATTCTGAGTAGACGGGGTGCTTTCTTCTGCAGTCTATCAAGCAATTTCAAAGAAGAGATGCCTGCATCATTCCAGATTGGGGACGCGTATTCCATGAGAGGGCGGATGTAAGACTTGTATACATATGGTAATACGTGCTTGATGTGGCAGCAAATTCCTGGCACGACCTAACATGTAGATGCGCTTGGCTGCTTTCTTGGCTATACCTGAAATATGTTGTGCCCAGGACAGTGTGTTGGAGATAGTGACACCAAGAAAAAATGGTTTATGTTATTTGAAGGCCTATCCCATTAAAATGACACCTGAATGAACTTTACTCGATTTCCAGTAGTCAAGTTATGGTCCGTCAAATGTTGTCAGAGAAAAAGCACAACTGAGATAAATGCGATCAAAGATCAGTTAGCCCAATATTTCCTGTCGTCAAAAACACCGTCGATATTTCATATTTTGATCATTTTCTTGAGATGAAACTTTGCTAATGTTTTGCAATAAGCAGGATTGTAAATTTCTGTCCAAAAATTAATTCCGACAAAATACGTCCTTGACATGTATTTTAACCAACCTCGAGCTCAAAATGAAGTTTGCTGCATCAAAGATCTCCGAAGATCTTTGGCTGCATCTACGGTTCGTTTGAAATGGACACTGGCATTCGTGACTGTGACAGTCACGAATGCTATAAAACTCTGTTCCAAGGGCACAATCGATTAACGTAACTAAATTTCACAATTTGACTGACCCGGGAAATTTATGTTGAAAACGTGTTGCATTTATCCCATCTTTAGCATATTTGGGTGTAAATCTGACATGAGTACAATATATTTAAATTGTGGTTTCCTATCAATCGATAACAGACAAAATTAAAGTTGCATCTTGTTGGGCTGAAGCGCTGATAATTCAAAATGCCGCTGGCAATACTGAGACGTCCAACTATCTTGAGTGTATACATAGTGTGTATTAGAAGCAGAAATGTGCACATCACAAACGAGAATTATATGGAATTATACCTCTTTTTTCAAAATGATGTAAGTAACATGTAATAAAAACATTTTCATTATTTCCGCTGTGGTTTAAGATTTGGAATCAGCATGAAGGGCATGAAAAACACATGAAACTGATCAATTTTATACTTTAAATCCTCAAAACTCCATCTTGTATTTTCACTTCCAAATCTCAAACTCAGCCAATCGGTTCATTTACGGCATCAAACACTGCTTTAAATGTGACGTCAAATATATATATATATGGTTAACGGAGGACGATGAGAAATGTTTTTATGAATTTAGATGACACATAAACATGATAAAGAGAACTTTGATGCAATTTTCAGCGACTTATAGAATGCCAGAGAGATAACTTAATTAGTCATAGGTTATATATGCTTTCTACACACCACCACATGGGAAGAGGAAGCAAGGCCAACATAAAACACATATCCCGCCGCGGCAAAAGGATGCAGTTGTCGGCTCGTACATGTTGCTTATTGTAGCATATCTGATGTATACAACTAGTATACATATGATATGCTACAATGAACTACATGTAGGAGACGACAACTGCATCTTTTTGCCGCGGCGGGACACATATGTCCTATATACATCCAAATGCTCCAAACAATTTTACTACTTATTCTATATACTAAAAATGAAGGAATTTGGTAACAGCATGGAAAAAAGAGATGGTAACAGCGTATACACGATGAAATATTTCAGGTTATGAGAACTGACGTTTACACTTGTAATACTTTTGCTTTGATATGCAATCTTTTCTCATTTTTTTCCACTGATTATTAGATTGTGTTATATGAAACCATAGTGAGGAATGTATATATATAAAACTATGCATATACTTACCAACTGAAGCCATCCTTATTGATCCGTGTTCTCCAATCATAAATCTACTCATTTCTTTAGGAAACTCAAGTTCGTTTGCCAGGAATTCGCCATTAACCGACAATTCATTGATATTCAGTTGACTGTACTCAAGTTCAGAACTTCTGTTATAAAACCGTCCGCTGTCAAAAACTACATCACTTCCTTGCAAGGTTGAAAAGACCATCGGTTTACTTTGACTACTATTCGTAATCACGATATGATTGAGACAATCGAAAGTCCCGCCAATAGTGACGTCATCAATTGGAAAGTCATCATTGGCTTGAAGAGTAAACATCCCATCCACTAGAAGAGATTTCCAACCGACTCCAATACCAAGCCTGCCAGCGTGGAAAGTGCCATTGACAATGACGCGACTAGCGTGTAGTTCCGAGGAGCGGTTGATAAGAACACGTTGATTAGACATTTTGGAAGTTGCAATACCACCGTTTTCAAAACGCATACTGTCAAAAGTCGCTATACCTCCATGTAAAATTGTAAAGAGTGTCAAACCTGATCGATCGTGACCTCTGATTATGATGTTATTGAGAGAATCGAAAGTTCCACCGATGGTGATGTTATCAATCAAGAAATCACCATGTGCTTGGAAGGTAAATGTGCCAGTAACTTCAAGTGAATGCCAACCGTCACCGATTGCAAGCTTTCCTGCGTGGAAGATACCATTGACGCTAACATTTTTAGCGCGAATTTCTGACGATTCATCCAGCATGAGGCGGCGTTGTGAGTTGTTAGAATCTAACAAGAATTCTCCAGTTTGGCCAATCTGTAACGCTGTTATAAGACTCTGCGAGCTACCTTCAAAATCACAAGTGTTATCAATCGCAAATGAACCTGATATTGTCAAAACATCTGTTTTAAATGTTCCATTGGCTGTAAATACTACATCACCAGTTTCTCCAACTATAAATGAAGTATGAATACCTGAACCAATGGCTAAGATTCCAGGACGAAATAGGCCATCAATTGAAGTTGCGTTGCAATTAAGCATCGAGTCAGCTCCTGGTGGCCATGACACTGATCCACCAGACGCGATAGAGAAAATGTTGCAATCAAGCAATAATGGTCGTAGGGAGGTCATATTGCCTTTGACACCAATGTCAGATACGTGAAAATGCGGTATTTCTGGTTGGAAGAGGAACATGGCTGATGGTCCGATTTCTAGCGAGTTGCAGTCTGTAAGCGACATCTTGCCGGCATCCACCTGTCCAGTAATCACTAAAGAGATAATTCTCAAATAAGATGTACTTGAGAATGAACCAGTCATCTGCGAGGATGTGTCAAATTGGACATTATCAAAAACTGCCGAAAACACATCTATTGTAACTGAACAGGCAACTAACAAGGAACTTCCAGTTTCCATGACAATGGTCTTATCTTGTCCCATTATATGTAACTCATAACCACAATGAGCATTTACTAGGGATTGTTGAAGATCAATTGTCGCGCCGGATTTGATGTGCAATGAATGTAATGTCAAAGATTGATTAAGAGCTGAATTAGATGATAATGCTTTCAGAAGAGCCCTAGAACTGCCTCCGAATATCAATTCTGTCTGTGGCTGCGTAACTAAACCTCCCCTTACGGTAGCTGATCTAATGATCTCAATGATTCCTACTCCCAGTTCAAAGCTCGCACTTCCTTTGACTTCAGTCTCTGCATCAAGTCGTGACAAGAGTTTAGTATTTCCAGATACAATATGTATTGCAGATGAGTCGTCAGCTGATGCAGAGTCGAAAGTTATGTTTATTGCTATAACAAGATGAGATTTCCCTGATAGGTCTATTGTAGAAAATGTGATGTCATTGGCATCTCCGAGCCACGCTGCTGCACCTGTATGTGAAAAAACGAATTTAATTTGATTTTATTGCAAAAATCACGTTATATTCTTATAGATAAATATCATTGATTAGATGATTTGATTTTTCACATTTTACATTGGCTACTTTACACTGACATAAAGTAACTCGTATGAAAGAGTCCACCAAACCAAAGAAAAAGAACACAAATGATGTTCCGACTTCCGAGGACAACATTATACACAAATAGGTTTTCATGAAGCTTGTCAAAAATGAAAACAAGATTGTCTTTGTAAAAAATACCCAACTCCGACCGAGGTTTGCGAGGGGGGAGTTGGAGTTGGCTAAATAGAGGGTGTTGGTCATTGATGTAAAGGCCGTAAAGGCTAACATGTTAAGTAATATTTATTGCCATATGAACACCCAGTTTAAATGCTGCTTTGTGAACCTATAGTTATTTAGCAAAGCTGTCCAGTCTATAATTAGGGTCATCATAAATCATTTATGCTGTTCTGGGGTAATGTTTTGTGTGTCAATGAGGAGGGATATTGATAATCATCCAAGCGGTAAATTACATTGCTTGTAATGGAGGGAGAATTCAAAAAAGCCTCATACATGTTTTGTGCTGACTCGAGAAGTGTTAAAAACCCACCCTCCACTCCCGTAGTTATGACAATTGTTTAAAACCTGGGGCTTATTTTTAAGTTAAGTTTTTGGCCATCGCATGTACTTCCTCAAAAGACAGTTAAAAAAAATCCAATGGTATTATGATAATTTTTTAATGCTAAAGTTCATATTTTGGAAAATTCTATATGTTGTTGTTTAGTAACCAGAAAATTCTGTATAGGTATTTATTTGAATGAATATAAACACCCGGAGTGTTAGTCTGGGATGTTTACATCCAAATTGGGTTTCAGGTCTGGACTGTTCTGTCCTATATCTAAAGTTTTCCTTATGTCATATTCTAAAGCTGTATGTGATACTATGCTGTCTATGCATTCAGATCTCGACTGCGCTCTCTTGCATTATATTTTCTGTTAGGCTGAGCTGTCTATATCTGCTTCTATACTGCTTCTATTCGCTGGTAGACTGTGCTGTCTACAGCTGCTATCAGGACTGTGCTGTCCTACATCTGCTTATATTCAACTTATATTCGCTGGTAGACGGTGCTGTCTATAGCTGCTAACAGGATTGTGCTGTCCTACAACTGAAGGTTTCTCAGCTATTATATGATTATCTAATTTCTATAACATCTGAAATACATTTTAGATCAAGACTGCTTTCTTGCAAATCTTATATAATTTTATTCTCCCATCAGCAAACTATTGATTAATATAAAGGTTTAATCTTTGAATGTATACCACAAAGCTAGACTGGTTCTGTCTTGGAGCCTTTATTTAGACTGGGCTGTCTGAAGGGTACAAAGGTGTTCTATCACACATTGCTAAAATTATCTGATATGTATATGTATATGGCTATGATGAAAGTAACGAATAAATCTCGGTTAGCAAAAGCATGACCAACACCCCTTTGGTTTTCCCGTGCTAGTTTCTTTTTTGAATATATAAGACAATACGTGTGTTACGTGCCAAACTGCAACTTGTGCCGATCTGCAAACGAGTTTGCAGAACGGATCAGTTTTCAAGTAACAGTACTGAAAGTTTTCAGTTTGGCACTGTTTGCAGTTTGGCACGTAACATACGTGCACCCGCCTCGCATTCTAAAATACGCAGTATGAACTACCTTATTTCTTCTTCAAACCCGGAAGCAATATCGCTTTATGTTAACTTAAGGTATGATCTATTGTAATTTTGTAAACCTTTTTAAAGAAGGAAATAATGATTGAGACACGTACTTAGTCTAATCATGCCAATCCATTACAGTTCCTATTTACCTGAGTCTTCAAAGTAAAACTCGCTGCAATCACTGTTTGATTTAGCCTGCAATAAATCATAATTATATTATCTTCATAATGTTGTTTTGAATTTATGCAACAGAAGTTAGACATAAATTTACAAAGAAATTGGTTTTAAATGTAAGATGGCACATACAAACTGATCAATGTAGATAAGCGTGGCCCAGCGGTTAGAGTACGGGTCTCGTAATACAAAGATTGTGGGTTCGAGCCCCGGGCCGGGCGGTTTTTCGTCTCCTTGTTTCCTTGAGCAAGAAACTTTACTCTACTTCCTCCGTGGTCGGACAGTCACGTAAGGCCATGGGTCCCCTTCATGGGGTATGCATGTTATACAAGTACTTGTATGATTGATTGATTGATTGATTGACTGATAAATGACAAGTTTATTTGGCAAATCCAGTAAGTTCACCGGTACATTAGGCATTGATTAACGTACCTATCGAGCACTACGGTTTCGGAATATTCCCGAACCCTGTTTGAAATTTGAGTCATGTTTTAGTAAAAAATGTCCATGTAAATTTGAGCTTAAAGAATGCTAAAAGAAGTGCAAAATAAATAAAAAGTCCAGTGTATGATGGATTAACAGAAGAATTGTAAAGAATTGACTTCAGAATCTTTGGCAATAAATAACAGAATTTAGTATTATCCATTATTGATACTAAACAATAAAGTTATATAAAGGATATATCGTGCAAAATGCCAAATTAATTGAAAATATGTTGAAATATTCCGAAAAACGTACTGTCTCTGCTGAACTGTTTTTTTTAGGCTGCTTGACAGCATTGATAGCCGGTTGCAATTACAGTGATTACATCTTTGGTAAAGATTTTCCTGCAGTTGTTAGTTGCAGAATGGTTCTGTGTCTTTTTAGTTTGGAGAAAGATATTCGACAAGGATGCCCATTGTCTGCTCTATTAATCATCGTATGTATTGAACCTTTAGCTTGC